>VXAX01001644.1:0-89508 GCA_013399835.1 Leptocoma aspasia | reverse complement strand
AAAAAAAAAAAAAAAAAAAAAAAAGCTTGGGGCAAGCACCTTCTTTTGCAGAAATTTGGCATGACCGTCTCCTTCGCTGCTTGCCTGTTCCTCCACCCATCTTCCCACAAAGAGGTTAATAAATGTTTACTTTTTTTCTTGTTTCCATATGGTTTGTTCACAGGCTTTTGCTTGTGTGTGTATGAATGCTCACTTGCATTGACTGCTGTGAGGGAATTGTTCTACTAATGCTGGCCATCTTCAAATCAATGCCTGCACATAACAACAGAAAGTGCCTCAGATGTAGTGGTTTCCACAGGACTATTGTTAGGCCTTTGTTAGGCATTTTTGAACCTAATAAATAATGTCAAAAGTCTCTATCCTAGCCAAAAATGTTCCCTTTGAATCAGTTCTAATAGTATTTTTGTTCTGCAATGTCTCCCAGTGTTGTGAAGAATTTGTGCCTCACAATAGGAATCTGGTATATCGCGTGCCACTTTGCTTTTTTTTTTTTTTAATTTATTTTAAGATGTGAACCCTTCTTTCCTGAGCAGGCATTCCTACTTCTTTACATAAGTGTTGTTTTTCCTTGAATAACCATACCACTTGGAACTTCAGTGCTGTAAATTCTACTAAATTTGACAAACTACAGGAAGAACAAATCTTAATAATGATGGAATGAAGGGGAGGAAAGCAAATCATTGAACTTAATTATAGGCTATTTCAGTCAGCCTCCTTTGTGTTTTGTTGCATAACTCATAATTAAATTATATCAAAAGTAAGGTTTTAACAATTGATTTATGCACTGAAAAGCAGTGATAACAATGGTCAAAGATGATCACAGTAGTCCCCTCTGGCTGTAATATCTATTAATCTAGACCATAATGACTATTTATTCTGGAAAAACCTCTAATTGGAGACTGTCTGTGATTCATTATGCCTTATATAGCACATATTAGCAATACATTTCATCTGTCCTTAATATGAAATATAATTTGTGGATAATATTTCCATTTCAGTGGTGCAGTAGTGTGCAGCAAATCAAGCTAGGAGAAACATATTTGCTAGACATATTTTATTTCTGTGCATTTTACTTTGCTTATTTTAATTGGGCTCTGGGGAAAATGTCAAATCCCACATTTCTCTGCATTCATTTTCTCTGTGGCATTAAAGCTGTTGGGTGCTATCTGTATTAAAATAACTATTTATACTGTGGGATTTTATTTAATTATCTCATTTCACCTTAGAGGTAAAAGAAACACTTTTACCAAGTTGTTTTTTCACTATGGTAGAAATAAATGTTAGATCTACAGTTGGAACTGCTTATTTGTCGTGTTACATGGGTCTTAAAAAAATTTTACTTCTATAATTGTAATAGAGAATGAAACTCACTTGGGGTTTGATAAATCAAGCTTCTAATACTCCCAGTGGCAGTTCAGTGGACTTACATCTGTGTTCATTTCTTTACAGCTGATGTTAGCAAAATACCTACCTTGGACTTCCAGAGGGTAGACTGTGGCCTGCTTAGGAGCATCTTTGGCAGAGTCCATTGGGAGGCAGTCCTGAAGGGCAGAGGAGTCCAGGAAAGATGGACATTCTCCAGGGAGATCTTAAAGGTATGGAAGCAGTTTGTCCCCACCTGCTGGAAGACAAGCAGGTGAGGAGGAAGATGTAGTGACAAAGGAGAGGGAAACTGGAGGGACTTAGTTCTTTCTAGTTGTTCTCTAGATACCAAGTCCCTGAACTGAAAGAGAGGGACAGGGAGCAGAATGAAACCCCTATAATCAATCACTTATAATGAATCAGGCAAAGGAGATGATTTTCCTGCTCTGCTCGCACTGGTGTGGTCCTGCCTTGAGCGTTGTGTGCAGTTTTGGGCACCACAATATAAAAAAAGGCATTAAGTTCTTAGAAAGTGTCCAAAGGAGGGCCATGAGGATGGTGAAGGGTCTGGAGGGGAAGCTGTATGAGAAGTGTTCAGCCTGGAGAAGAGGAGACTGAGGGGCAGCCTCATCATGGCCTACAACTTCCTTATGAGGGGAAGAGGGAAGGGTAGGTACCAATTTCTTCACTCCTGTGACCAGTGACAGGATTCAAGGAAACGGCCTGAAGTTGTGTCCAGGAGATTTAGGTTGGATATCAGGAAAAGGCCCTACACCCAGAGGGTGGCTGGGCACTGGAAGAGGCTTCCCAGGGAAATGGGCACAGCACCGAACCTGATGGAGTGACAGAAGCATTTGGACAGTGCTCTCAGGCACATGGTGTGACTCCTGGGGTGTTCTGTGCAGGGCAGGAGTAGGACTCAATGATTCTTGTGGGTGCCTTCCAATTCAACAGTCTATGATTCTAGGATGGAGAAATGGTCAGTGACCTTCTAAACCACTTAGTGTATAGGGCCAGATGGAATCCACCCCAGGGTACTAAGGGAGCTTGCACAAGAGACCAACAAGCCACTTTCCATCATTTACCAGCAGTTCTGACTAACTGGAGGTTAGCTGATGTGATGTCAATCTACAAAAAGACCTGGAAGGAAGATCTGGGGAGCTACAGGCCTGTCAGCCTGAGCTTGGTGCCAGGAAATGTCCTGGAGCAGATCATCTTGGGTGACATCAAACAGCATGTACAGGACAACCAGATGGTCAGACCAGCCAGCATGGGTTTGTGAAAGGCAGGTCCTGCTTGACCAACCTCATCTCCTTCTATGACAGGTGACCCACTTAGTAGATAGGGAAAGGCTGTGGATGTTGTCTGCCTGGACTTTAGTCCACCTTGACACTGTTTCCCATTATCCTGAAGAAACTGGGTGCTCATGGCTTGGATGGGTGCACTGGTCCATGTGTGGAAAACTGTCTGCATGGCCAGGCCCAGAGAGAGGTGGTGACCAGAGTTACACCCAGGTGATGGCTGGTGAGTAGAGGTGTGCCAGAGGGCTCAGGGCTGGGGCCAGTCCTGTTGGATCTCTTTATCAGTGATCTGGATGAGGGGATCCAATGTACCCTTAGTCAGATTGCAGGTGACACCATGTTGGGTGGGAGTGTTGATCTGCTGGAGGGAAGACATGATCCAGTGTCTGCCTTTCCCACACAGGGGCAGGAGCTGTGTCCTGCTGATGTCCTGCTCTCAGGAGAGATTGAACCACAATTCACCTGGAGGCACAGAGGATGGGTGAGTATGAGCTTACTTTAATGTAGTCAACTTCAGAAATTTGCTGAAAAATGGGTTCCAGTAAGTGTTTGGGCAGGTAGCCCATGCTGAAGCTGTGTTTCATTGGTGCTTCAGGTGGCTATCCTGACACTTGAACATGTGGGTGTCTGTGTATAGCCATTAATCCCCAAAGTACCTTAAGTCTCTGCTGCTTTCTTGCTCAGTTGCATGGCTAACAGTTATTGTTTTCTGAGTTCACATTTAGTTACTGTCAGTGTGAGTGCATTGCTAGCCAGCAGAGCCCCGAGGAGGTGCTGCTGGTGCTGCAGAGGCTCCAGTGGTGTGGGGCTGGCTGGTCCTGAGCTGGCCAGGCAGGTGGCCAGAGCTCTCCTCTGGCAGCAGAACAGGAGCTACATGAAACTCAGCCAGGAGCTTGGCTGGAGTTCTGCATCTGCTCTTGGCTCTGTGCTTCTCATGCCCCTGCTGCTGGGGCTCGGCTGGCAGGACTTTGACATGTGCACCTGGCCCTGCTGCCTTTTGGACCTAGCTTTGGGGGGAATTATTTGGAAAGACAAGAAGGAGACTGTGTGTGACTCCTTGTTCTCTTTGACTCTTGTTCTGGTAGACAGAAACAAAAAAATCCGAAAAAATCCTGAAATATTAATTTATCTAGTCAAATTAATGGTGACACATGAAAGGAGAATAAAGTTGTATTTGTTCTTCTAGTGAGAGAATTGAATTGCATTGCGACAGTCAAGGATACACTCCTGAGATCAGATGAAACAGGCTTTTTTAGTGAGGAAAACCCCTGATATCTTATGAAAACACTGAAAAAAACTATCCAAAGGGGACTTTTTAAAAAATTTCTCATCTTCAGAAGTGTATCTGAAATGCACTATTTGGCTAAATGATTCATTGCAATTACATCGTTGAGTGGCCTTAGCACTTTTGCTCTTTATTAATTAATTAAAAGACTTTGAATTTTTGAATATATTTACTACCTGGAAAAATTTGGTTTCAGAAAACTTACACCTGTGTCTTTTGTGAACTCTTCCTTCTGATCTACAGCTAGTCATTATTCATGGACTATAATTGCTTTTCTAAAGTTACACATGATTTTCTCCTTCCCCTGATGTAAAGATTGGTCTTTCTATAAAGAAGGGTAGTGATCTGTGATTAAAGCTTGCTCTTGGTCACATGTTCATACATGAGTACAGCACTATGGTCAGTATTGGAGAATATGTCTGCCTTAACATTGTACAGGCACACATGATAAACACATGATCGTAGCCAAGCAGAAAAAAGAGACAAATTTGCTGCTTGTCAGCTGCCTTTCACAGAGACACACCAGCAGAAAAATTGACCCAGAATTTTTGTGTTATCTACAGAGTGCTATCAATCATAGGGAAATATAAATCCTAATTATATTCTAATTAGAAAAAAACCATAAACTCAAACCCACATTTGTCATGAAAAGCCTTTGTACTTGGTACTGAATTTTCAGTTTATTCAATTTATGGTGCTATTAGTGATATCTATCTACATTCATCATCACAAATTTTTTTCATTTGCACCACTTAGCCAAGCTAATATTAAAGCTGATTATTCTTTTGCCAGGTGTCAATGTTAGGATAAAGCATTTTGGAAAATTTCAGCAGGCATTATTTGCCAATGTCCTCCAATATAAATAGATATGGGCAGGATATTGTTTTGGGTTTTTTTTTTTCAGTGAGAAAAATGTATGTGATCATGATAGTAAGTAGAAAAAGGGAAAAAAGATTGTGTCTGTATTTATAGTTGGAACTTTATACAGAATATGAGTTTAGTTTCAGTCTTAAGTTGTGCAAGTAGGATTTTCCCATGTGTACTGTAGCTCTGTTAAGAGTTTAGCATTTCATTCTCTTGAGCTGCCACCGACCCTGAGCACACAGAGGTTTCAGAGGTATCCTGAGAAGATAGCTGTGAGTGTGGCATCCCATTTCATGATCTCAAACCTCGCTTTCCTTCTCTTTTGCCTCTGGTGCAGCAGCCTGCTCTCACCCCCAACATCAAAACCCATCAAGGGGACAATGATTCCCTCATTCTCTAGGACATGGTCTGTGACTCATGAGCTGTGCTGGGGCAGATGTCACCTGAAGGAAATGCAGCAAGTGGGGAGCACGGTGTTGTGGAGGATAGTGGAAGAAAATGAGAGGAAGCGCAGGATGGAGGAGGAAAACCAGAATAATGACATAACCTGAGTTGCCCCACACTCCTGGTAGGGGGAGTTTTGTACTTTGACCCCTGTCAGGCATTTCTCATGAAGCTGGTTCAGCCATATACATCTAAATTGCACAGCACGTGCCATTGGTTGTGTAATGATCATTTTCATCACTGTTTTGAGTGGTCAGCTTTTGCAGCAAGCCTAAAAATCTTGAAAATAGATAATTTTGAAAGAGGCACTGATAACACTACTGTGACCCCCGTAACATTTTAGTCCTGGGTAATAATTTCCATGAGGCTGTAAAAGGCTCCTGAAAAAACAAGTTTGAAATTCAGAGGAGAAGGGAGTGAAGTATCAAGAATAAGTCTATGGGGTCTAATATTAGCTTTCAACTCAGCTAATATTAATAGACAGGTTTGGTGCTAGTTGAACACTGAAACATCAATATTTTTGAATACTTAATTTTTTCTCTTGGAAGCCAGTATATGGATGTGATATATAGAAAACAAGCAGATAAAAAGAGGGATTTCATCATAGGTCTAAAAACTGATCAGGGCTTGTTACAAGACAAATTTCCAATGTTATTTGAGATGAAATTCTTTGTCAATAAGACAGCTCAAAGAGATTTTATACTGAAAAAATGACTTTGCAAGCTCTTGGATATGTTGAACTTCAATTAGCATTTTAGGAATATCTGGCTTTACAAGGGAAAAAAACATTATGGAAGTTATAGGTGATTGAAGTTGCTTTTTTAATGGGAATGATAATAATGGTAAATAGTGTTATGTCCATTATTTCACAGTCCTGAAGAAATGGCCCTGAAGTACATCAGGCCCAGCATCACCAGCCAAGCAAGGGAGGGGATTGTCCCCTTCTGCTCTGCACTGGGGTGGCCTCACCTCAAGTGCTGGGGACAGTTTTGGATGCCAGAATATAATGGAGATCTAAAGTTCTTAGACAGTGTCCCAGGTGGGGCCATGGAGATGATGAGGTGTCTAGAGGAGAAGCCATATGAAGAGTGGCTGAGGTCACTTGGTCTCTTCAGCCTGGATGAGACTGAGAGGGGACCTTACTGCAGTCTGCAACTTCCTAATGAGGGGAAGAGGAGGGGCAGGCACTGATCTCTTCTCTGTGGAGACCAGGACCTGAGGAGACTCCATGAAGTTGTGTCAGGGGAGGTTTGGATATTAGGAAAAGGTTCTACACCCAGTGGGTGATTGGGCACTGGAACAGGTTCTCCAGAGAAATGGGCACAGCACCAAGTCTGACAGAGTTCAAGGAACACTTGGACAATACTCTCAGGCACATGGTGGGAATTCTGGTTCTGTACAGGGCTGGACTCAATGATCCTTGTGGGTCCCTTGGGACTCCTGCTATTCTGTGATTCTGTAGTCACTGACCTGGTTCAGAGGTGCAAGTTTGAGAAAACAGAACTGATTCCTTGCCCACTATGGAGTTGTTGGAAGTTTTGCTACTACCTTTGACAGAACTGAACTTTCAGGCATTTTTCCTGTCTGAAGCTTCTCATAATGGAATAGCCCTTTGCTACAAATGCAGATGCAAATGAATATGCTTCATGGGTAGCTCTGCTGGGCTGAGGCATTTTCAGACTTGGTGACTGTATTCCTATGCAATGCTGCATTTAAGAATCAAAAACAAGTCAAAATTTGATTAACAGAGAAATTAGACTTCTAATAATAAAAATGAGAATTGGATTTGGATAAAGAAATGGCTTTAGATTAATCCTTTATTTCATGGAGGATTTACCTTAGGAATTAGATTTGTATAAATTAAATCTAGAAGCTTTTATAAAATGGCAACTTCTGTGTTTCATGTAAGCATGAAGAGAACATGCACACTGAAAGAGGCTTCAGTAGGCTGTATATGTATTGATTTAGATAATCTGCATGAGAGCAAAAATATTTTCCACCTTTTTTCCTTTAAAACAGCTGTTATATACAAATGTGTAAGTCCATTTCAGTACCGAAGATGTACCCATTGCATCTAGCTGTGCAACATACAGTGATTCCCAAAGGCATGTTGTGAGAATTGGAAGTAGACAAATGAAAAGTTATGGAAAAATGACATCTAATTCTGTTAGAATTGCTGTTGGTTTTTCCTTTGTTAATAAATTTGTATATCTCTTGCCTTTACTGTGCTTTGGATGTATGTTGCTGAGAACTGACTTATCTGCTGAAATTCAGTTTTACGATTTGAACTGATAGGGGTTTTTTACCTCCATTTCACTATGACATTACATCAGCATTTTGTGTGTGCTCCCCCATACTTCCCCAGCTTAAAGATGTGCTCTTTTAGATTGTTTTTTGTGTGTGTGACTTTAACAATGTTCTGTTCACATTTCCTTGGATAGACCCAACAATTGCTTGTTGACCCATTTTAACCTCTTTTGAGCATCATCTTCAAAGTGTAACTGTCCTTGACAATGAAAGAGACCTTCCTATTGTCTGGTCCTTCCAGGCAATCTTTAGCATTGAGTTAAATGGCTTTCAGATGGAGGAGTTGGCTGGAAGGAAGGAGACAAAGTGGTCTGTTGTTTCTGAGTGACTTTGCTAGAGTTTCCCTTTTTTCTTTTAGAATGGTGCATTTCTATAGAAGATGACAGACGTTTTGACAGGTGCAATATGCTTTGAACTGTTGTGTCAGATAATTCTTTTGTCTTGGTTTTTCCCAGAAGAGTGGTACATCTCCTTAGGATGCTGATATGCATATTGTTTGCTTTTCATTTAGTGTGGTGAAGCCTTCCATCCTCCTTTTCTCTCTCCCTCCCTAGCTTTTTTAATGGCTCTTTGCATATATGTAGCTGACCCAGATGGGAAGGCGGAGTGACCATGACTTAAACCTCTCTCTCCAAACTTTTGATCATGATAACCGACACTTAAAACTCAGGAAATTATAATGGTAATAGAGAAAGAGCTGGCAAAGACACACAAAAGCACAACCTCAAATAAAATTATGTTAAAATCTCATCTCTAACTGCAATGAACTATGCTTGGGTGAAAAATGTGGTTTCAGGGCTCTTATTTCAGAGCAGGAAATATTTAGCTTTGTTCATCTGAGCACTGGCCTAGGTGAAAACAAACTGTAGTTCTATTACATAATCAAAACAGGTTTGAGGGGAAAAGAACAACTCTAAGCTGAAGTTTTAATACTTACATTTTGTCTTGCTTCTAGTAAGCATGTTTTATTTCTTTCTTAATAACCTTACTGCAGAAAATATTTCTCAAGCAGGTAGATTAATCTATTTGGAGTATGCAGAGCATGTTCTATGTTTGTAGCCAACGTTGTTGAAGTGTCAGCTCTGGAGGTTTTTAGTCCTGCTGTGAATTATTGTGTTGTAAATAGCAGCACTGGTAAACTGGTCATGCAGAGAACATGTTGGGATTTGTGCCTGATGCTATCTTTCTGCATCAGTCCCTGCTTTTGCCTGCTGCCTTCCTGCCTGTTTTTGACTTAAACAGAGTTTTTTACTATTACCTTTGATGTTTTCTTTTTATTTTCAGAGTTAACATCACTTCTTTTAGTGGCCTGAGTATGACTCTCATTCATTGTGTCATGAATGACACCCGTGTTACTGAAAGACAATCTGACCCTGAAAAATTGAAAACAAGATCTTCTTTTGCAGTTGCTTCACATGGCACACACTCAATGGGGCAGAGAGATTTAAAGGCTGCCAATCAAACAGAGGAATGGACAACATAATTTACTGTAACAGGGAGAGTTACCTTGGAAAGTGCTGCTTTATGAATCCTTGCAGAATATCTGAGAACTCAGTTTAATAGCTCATGGAATATGTGGTTAAAATATTTATACCAAGTTTATTTTTAAATCAGGGACTAGCATCTAAATCACTGTAAACCATAGTTGGCTGACCTGGTGGCCTGATTTCTGAAAATGGCAGGAACCCATCAAACTGTGTTTTTCACAGTCAGAGTGAGAGTATCTCACGCTAGCATTTTAGCCTACAAGGCAATTTTAAAATTGTGTGTGTTATTATGGTATATAGTGGGTAATCTTGAATAAAAAAAAATATAATTACTTCTTCTAAATGATATCTTTTTCTGGGAAGATTTTGAATGGTGCTTATGGTAGGCCAAACAGTGAATAGCTGTATTTGTCTCTTTATTAGTAGATACCACTACTGGTGCTGCAAAGAGTTCCACAGCAGTACTTAAGCATTTGAGATCATGGTTCTGAAATATATGGCTAAAACATCGCTTGAAATTCAGTCTGCTGCCATAGAAGGGTCCTAGTAATTGTTATACTTGACTGTAAAAGTGCTTCTTTGGGATGACTGTAATTTTCAACCTCTACAGTTACCTTTTCTTCAAGTAATTCCTGTTTACATTGCAACTCTTGCTTTTGTAAGTCAGTCATACAAACAAGATATAAAATCTGTTTTATTAGCTATTCTTAGCTGAAAACACAGTATTTTTGCCATCTCTGTTCTATGCTTACCTGTTACCATAGCCTCTGGTTGTAGATTTATTTAGTTATCATACTGATAACTGGTTGAAACTCCTTATCTCTAAAAAGTAGAAAATATATTCACAACACCAGAAATTTCTAAACTGATTTTTGTAGTTATCTATTGTAGTTTTCTGTAGGCAGCTAAGAACAGGTTCTCATGAAGATCGTTGGATGGTTTTAACAAGAGGCCTATTTACTGACACCAACTCTAATTGGAGTGTGTCATGGGAAGCTCTCATCTCAGGAGATCTGACATTGTTCCAGGAAGAGCCAAGCAGATCCGATGTTAAATTGCTTCAGGCTCTTTTGCAAAGTAGAGCATTTCTGAAGCTGGGAGAATTTTGCCGAGGGACTCACAGGGCATGAATTTCTTGGGATGATGTGCATCACATTCAGTTTTATGGTTTCCCTTTCACTGTTTGAGGACATTGCATAGCTGAATGGGTTGAGGGGGAACCCACGCCTTTTTCACAGGAGTCTAGTGTAAGCATGGCAGAGTCCTTGTTATGCTCATCAGTGAGACGGGTATTTATTACTTGATCAGTATCTGAAGTTTCTATAGGCTTCTCATAAACAAAATGAAGGTGGTTGCTCTTTTGATCAGGTCTAGTAGGAAAATATGCAGAGTTCTCACAGGCTGCTGGTGTCTCAAAATATGTCCACTGTAACAATTCACAGGCTCTACAAACTTCATGGTTGTCAAGTGTTCTGCTTGCCCTTGCCATATAGACGTCATGGCTGTCACTGGAGATAGAGCGCTGTACCTTCTGCTCCAAACACACAGGCTCCTACTGTCAGGGCTGGGATCGTGTTGCAAGCATGGGGAGACTATGCAAATTGGATAACATAATGCTGCTCATATGGGAGCTGACTGTGCTAATTCCCACGTTAATCCTGTCAGCGAGCGCAATATGAACAAGACGCTCACCACAAGGCTGGCTAAGGCCAAGCCATGTGTTCCCACCACTGAGAAAAGTTGTGGCTGCTCTCCAGGTAATCAACTGGACTCCTGAGAGTCCTCACTAAAAGGTGCAGCTGCCACCTGACAGTATTTTCCATTATCCTAGAAGTGTTGAGTGTGGAAAAATCTCTGAGGAATCCACTGGTGAAAAGACATTTAACATCAACTCTGAGTCTTTCCACCAATTTGCTAAAGTTCGGATTACATGGTCAGCAAGAAGATCATGTTGGGCTTGCCTTTGTCACAGGAATAATTTCACCTGTCTGGCAAAATAACAGTGGATTGATGCAGCTTTCTTAGAGTGACAAAATGTGAGAAATAGCACATTTTCCCTGGTTGATGTTCAGGAACCATTCCAGGCTCATGGATAGGAAAGAATCCACTACTGAGTCAAGCAGTTGATGATAGTTCTAAGTGCCTTTCAGCTGAAAGTATTCTATTCTATTCTATTCTATTCTATTCTATTCTATTCTATTCTATTCTATTCTATTCTATTCTATTCTATTCTATTCTATTCTATTCTATTCTATTCCATTCTATTCTATTCTATTCCATTCCATTCCATTCCATTCCATTCCATTCCATTCCATTCCATTCCATTCCATTCCATTCCATTCCATTCCATTCCATTCCATTCCATTCCATTCCACTCCACTCCACTCCACTCCACTCCACTCCACTCCACTCCATTTCTATTTCTATTTCTATTCTACTCTATCATAATGATGATGTTTCACCATTGATGTTTTTCATTTATGGGGGATTTCTCTCATGTAGGAATTTAAAGGTGAATTGAAAGAGATGATGCACAGAGGCTACTCAAAGTTGCTTTGATTCCTACTGAAATATTTTATGTAGGATTTAGATGGTTTCTAAAATGTTTCTGAATGACTTTGCTCTTTTTATTTGAGCTGTTTCCTGCTTTGATGTATTTTCCTTTTACAAAATATTGATTTTAGGAAAACAGTATGTTTCCCAAAATCATACTGACTTTATCACAATGTTTAACAAAAATTCCAAAGTAATTTTTTTCTTTTCAAGTTCAAATTACTTTGTTCCACATTTTCTTACTTATCTTTATTTTATAATTTATTTTATGGTACAAGATAAGAAAAAAAGAAATATAAAATATAACCACAAAATATTTGATGATGTCAAAACAAGGTCCATCATTGCATGGGTGTCTGCAATAAAATTTTTTGATTCTACTTCCATGGGGAATATCAACAGAACATATTTTAAGTTAGATGCATAATAGGGGCTGCCCATCACTTTTCCTTTATGTTTTTCTTTTCACGTTTCCCAAACTTGAAAATGAAAACCAATACACAAGCAGCTGCTACTTTCTCTTTCCACTGAGTTTAGTTTATGCACAGATTGCTGTTTCAGGATTTTTTTTGTCTTCTTGCTCGACTGAGAATTGAAACCAATCACTTGGCTTGGCTTTAATCTTCCTGTTTGAAGTCTTGAGGGTGACCACTACTATTAGTAGGGTAACTCATAGGTAAATAAAAACTTGAAGGAATCAAGTTTTTATTATTTAACTGAGACTTATATTAATAATGAATGATTGATTAATAATGAAATCAATGAATTTGTTTGGGTCACCTGATCTTGGAGCATGACTGTTATACCTGGCCCTGAAGGCGAAGGGTCTGAGGCTCTTATTAATAGATACACTTGGGGAAGATTAGAGTGAAATAGCACTAAATCACTGGTGTTTATATATATATATGTAGGGTTTATTTGGTTGTAATGAAAATGAGGTGTTTATTGGGTTATTATTATCTATAGTGATACAGCAGTATGAAAGGTTTCAGACTTCAACTGAAATTCATTTGCTGATGTCGACTGTATAGAAAAGAATCACAGAAGGCATTTTAGTACTGTGTTGCAGAGGGCATTTTAGAGGAGTATTGCAATTACTCCAAAAAAGAGGAATACATATGCAAAAAGGCACTGGAAAATCTGGATGCTATATTTTATGTTTATAAATATTTTATATTTATGCTTTAACCCCTGGTTTGCTGTAATTTAATATTGTGGCATTTTTTTCTTTTTTTTCTCTTAAGAAGTCAGAACAGAAGGGATACTTCTTAGGCATTCTCTTAACTATTCACAAAACAACCCAGCAAATCACTTTACCTCGTCAGAAAATGTCAGCAAAATTAATAGCATTGTTTTCCCTTATGAACTGAGTTTTGAGTATTGGTTATGTATGCAACAATGAATACATGAATGGATAGCATCAACTTTTTCTACTGGAGCACCAGAAATAGGAAAAGGTATACCACAAAAGTATAATTAACATGATTTAGGAAGAAAGAAAAATTTCCAAAGATCTTGCAGGATATAAGAGGCAAAATATTCTTGAACCTACTACCTGCAATCTACTGTTGAACACAAATGGTAGGAAGACAAATCAATGGGATGTTACTTTGAAGTAAATCTAATCTTCAATTGGACAGCAATTAAAACATTTGCCTGTAAAGATGCTAAATCCAACTATCTGGCAGGATTCACACACTACCTGTGTGAACTGCACCAATCTACAGAGGCCAAGAATATTTTCACTGGGCTCAGGTGTATCTTCCTTTTAGTGAAGCTCTTATAAAGCCAGTCCTGAAGGGGCACCCTGTTGTTCCCTTATATAGTCCCTCTGGTCAAGGCTAACACCTCAGTGGCTGAGGATGCAAAATCACTAATGCTGTTTTGGAATACATATTTGTATTCATTCTAGATATCATGGTATCAAGGCTCCTAAATTGGAAATTCTGAGCCTGGGAACTCCTTCCTCCAGAAGCACTGCAGGTCGTGTTCTCAAGAACCAGTGCTTTTCTTGGTTGTGTGTCCAGTCATGGCATCATGAAGGTGTTTGAGTGTAAATGAGAAAGGAATTTGGTTATTAACTTAGCACTTGTGTTTCTCCTGTGGTGATGAATGAGCTCTTTCATGGTACCATCACAGCTCCCAGGATCTGTTAGTTCCATTAATTTCGGGCACAGACACAATTTTCCTCAGATTTGCTACAGCCTTACTCTCTCCCTTCTCTAACTTGTATCATATTGTCTTGAGATGTAATTTAAGAGTTTTTGCTGTCTTTGATTTCCTATTATATACCCTGTGGGAGAAACGGAACTGATCATGACATAGCCACATCTGCAAAGAGGAAATTTACTTTGGTAGAATAAACTGAGACACAGACACACTGCATGTGTAACAAGTAAAGCTGGGACATAATCTACACTTGCTAATTAATTTGTTTCATAGGGATGCACAACTTGAAAAATGAACACCTAAGTGGTGAGCTGTCTTTCTCTGTCCCAGCATTGCTTTGCTGGAATGATGCATATTCCTGGAGGAAATGCAGATGAGATTAAATAGCACACAGCTTTTCAGCCTCCATTCTGAATGTCATGCACTTTTCTGGACATAATACAGATGAGAATATAGATCTTGTGCAAGCTTTAAAAAAATGTTTCTTAAATGGTTTTCATCTTGATAGCTTTAAGGTAGGTTTCCTATATCAAGATGAAGATTCCTGATGATGAAATATTTGACTTATGGCCCAATTTCAAAATATAGAGATTACTGTAAATTATTGTGGTGCAGGAAGAGGAATGACATTGATCATCTGTTGTTCAATTTAGTTTTAATTTTTCTGATGGATGAATGTTGAAAAAAACCCTTAGTTAATTTTTATGTGTCAACATCTCAGTAAAATGCCGATATGGGTGTCTCTAGTACCTACGCCTTGGATTAAGATTGGGGTTGGATGTCCCAAAGTGATATCTATATTTATTTTTTAATTATATGCAAGGGAGGAAGAGAATCTAAGACTTGTATTTTCCAGAGCTGGCAAAGCACAGATTATTTTTAAAACACCTGGTTTGAACAGGGTTTATTCTTGAACTGGCTCCATATGAGCAGGACTAATTTTGTTCCCAAATCATGGGGGACAAGGCAGCATAGCACGTTTACAGTGTGTTTAATCCTATTTTACTATCTGAAAAATGTCTCTGGTTATATGTGTATGCCTGATCCTGCACCACTGCCCAGACCAACTTAACCAGGCATCTTTCCAAAGCCAAGTCTTCCAGTTACCTTTCAGAATATCTATGACCTGGCTAGCTAGGAAAGAACACACCAAAAGAGAAGGGTTACTTCAAACTGCAAGGAGCACCCTTGCTCCTACCAGAGTTTTATTCCTGGGAAGCCAAATGCCAGCAGAACATCACTGCCTCTCTTTGACAGTAACTTGCCCTTAGCTGCCTCAGAAGTCAAACTTTTCAGGACATAGAGTGTTTATAAACTTATATTTTCCCCACATATTCTATTGTACATACAAGGGAGAAATAAAATATATATTTATTTTGCTTTTATTTGCTGGCTTAGGAATGTGCAAAGTCTAATGGGTCTAAGAACCCATTTTTTATTAAACGCTTTATTTTTGGTCAGCATTAATGACAAGCTCCTCACTCAGTCTGCATTTTGTGCAGTATTTTACTCACCCATAGGTACACAATTTCAGTTTTGCTACAAAGCTTCTCTTTATTTCTCACACAACTAATCACATGACATTCTTTTAAAATTTATCTCATAGTAGTCCAAATTCAGTGCAATAAGGGATAAACAGTAGACAAGGAAACTTGGGAAATTCTGGACCCTCTGTCATTTCTGACTACACCATGATCCACTAACTGAATGAGACAGCTCAGCCAGGGAGTAACACTTGCCAAAGTGGGTAGGGGTTTCAAAATCTAGGCCATACTTCTTCGCAATTATTTTTCTTTATAATTTTATTTGAACTTTTTAGCTTCAAGATTACTCCCCCAGAAGAAAAGCAACTGGTATCATTATTATATAGGTCTATGGCTTGTCAATCATAGGATGTTTTGCAATTCTATTATGTTTTGTTTGTAATGAGGCAATGGCAATGTTTTGTTTTAGATGTACTAGAAATTATAATCGAGAAGGAAAATGGAGCTGATCTGTTTAATGGGCATGAGAAGTTATTTTCTTCCTAGTTTCTTATTACTCTACTGCTTAATTCCTGGCAGCATTGCATTAATGTTAAGCACTGGTGCCCTGCACCAAGTGGCAATTTATCATCTATCTTGGCAGGCTTCCCTGCTTCATCCTGCACCTGCCTCCTTGAAAGAAAACAAGACATCAGATACTTATTCAAATAATGCAGTAGCTGATCAGCAGAGTATCTACACAATGGTAAGTTATCCATGATAAAAGGACAACTTTTTCATGCATTATATGTGACATATGTGTCCTTTCTCTTAAGATTTATGACATTCATGACGGTGACTATTGTTACTATAATCAAATCTTTTACAGCCTAGCTGCAAAGGTTCAACTCATTGTCAATAGATTTCTATATGAGTCAATCATGCAATTTCATAAATGCTTTGAAACACCTGCACTCTCCTTGGAAGTGCAGAAATAGCAGTATCATGATCTCATCTTTCAAGTTGTGAAACTGCTATGTCTCAGTAATTCCCTATTGGCAAACAAAGTGGGAGACGAATCAAAACTATATGTTCATTTGCATTTGCTCCATATGATACATACACCTGTCACATATATACACACTAGTGTGTATATTTTTAGATGTATTTGCACCCACATATATAAATGTGGGTGTGTGTATGTACACAAACTTTCTGAAGAATAGATTATGTCCTTAAAGCACAAATAAAATATCAAAGGAGAGCTGTATCTATGAGTCAGAATGTGAAGAGAATAGCGGGAACTAGTCATTAAAAGGATAAATAAAATCTTATTCACAAATATGAAAGGTCATGGGTTTTACCAGAAATTTACATTTTACAAGCCTCACTGGAAACAAAATGCATAACTGCTGGAATGCAGGATGTCATATTCCTGCTGACATGAAAATGGGGTCCTTTGCTTAAAGCATTGATTAGCCTGAGGTGTGGAAACCAGTTCTCTGTGGTGCTACTGATCCCCTGGGACTGTCTTCTGGCTTCTCTGAGCCTCACTTCCCATCTGTAAAATAGTTAAATGTAGCCCTTCCTTCTGCATTGTCTGTATGGGTAGTTATCAAAGGCACACACAGGCACTAGAGAACTCCTTGTATTTGGCCCAGAGCATTTAAAATATTAGAACAATGCAGCTGCATATGGCAGCATCGTGATTGATAAAGCCAGCTTATGTTCCATTAAGGAATACTTTATTATCTATGATTGTTAGGAATCCACATCAACAACCCACTCTGTTAGCATCTGTTGCTAAAGGTAATTCTTTCTTGAGAGCTCTCAATTTAATGAGAAAAACAAAGAAGGGGTAGAAACACTCAGTGGAAATGGAGCAATGAAAGAAAAGTGGCAAGACTATGAGGATATGTATATATCCAAGTGGTGCAGGTGAAGAGGTACCCTATAGGAGTACATTGTACAGTGAAGATGTACCATGCAGAGCTGCTCAAATTATTAAAAGACAAAATGCTTCTTCCAGGTATCCATCTGAGAGCAGACACTTGAATTTAGGAATCTCTGTGCCAGACAAAAGTCCTGGGGTTGGGAAATGGCCCACCTCCCTTTTTCTTCTCAGAGCTGTTGCAGTCAGACAAAATTTTTGAATGTGGCAACAGAGAAGGACTACAGTGGTGACAACAAAGTACTTTAAGCAAAGCTGTTAATTTCAAGTGCATGTTGGGAAGGATTTTAGCACAGAACATCATGTTTGCCTACTGAAATGCCATCTGCGAGAGCCATTTGATCTGGAGGCTAAATCTGATCTCTGTCTCTGAAAGAATTCTTCAGAATTCTTCATACTGACATTCTGATTCGGAATTTCTTTGGTTTTTTTTCATAGCCTGGTCTGCAGCTGAGGTCCTGTTTTATTTTCTGCCCAAAAGGAAGGCTGTCTAGTTGTCTGCAGAACTAATTCTATAGCTGTCACCTAAACGGGTTTCTAATTTGTTGTAGAGAGCTGAGCATTAGAAATATTTGCTACCTCCTGAAGATCTGCAGATCTGGTTCTGCATTTTTCCCTGGGGTTCTGAGAGGGTGTCTGTATATTTGGAAGGCTTCTTGGAAGATATTTTCCTGTTGTAGTGCTTGCAGTGGTGCAATCAGCAGTGCCAAAAAGCTGGTGGAGGGCCGTCTTGCTGTTGCAACATAAGAGCCCTGCTGGTATGTTAAATACAAGCCTTTTTATTGCTACTCTGTCCTGTCTAGAAAAGTGGTTTTCATTCTTTCAGGCTAGAGTTTTGCTACATTTCTGTGACCTTGATATTTGACAGAGGCGACCCTTCCTCCCAAGAGAGCAGAAAAGGAGGAGAAATCCAAAGCATACTAACCAGAGTAACAGTGCTCTTAACTTCTGAAACCATGCTTTAAAAGCAGCCAGGGCCAAGTAGTATGGACTCCTGGAAGCTGGCAAACCACACCACTTTACTCTTGAGACAGAACCACCAAATTTCAAATGTCTCCTGGGTTGTAGTGGCTGGGGTTTTTGAATGTTCTCCTGTTCTTACCATGGCACTGGTGCAGCTCAGTAACTATGGGCAGGTTTGGTAGCAAAGACTCTCTGTAGCACATCATCCCCCCACAAATCAGAGCACTCTGCTCCTCACAGTGTGAGCCAGGACTGTGCTGCTCTTGCTCAGCATTCCACAGCTGGGGCTGGTCCGGGGAGTTGATTCTGGCTGTTCCACCTCAGAAGGAAGGAGAAAAAAATACTGGGAATGCACATGGACTGTTTTGTGTGTCATACTGTATATATGGCTATTTGATATCTCAAGTTTCCTTGTGTGTTTGGATACCCTAATATTCCTAATGAGTCCTCGTGTGCAACTGCTTAGTAAATACCAACCTTAATGCTTGAGACTTAGAAGCTTTGTTCAGTAGCCACAAAGGCAGAATAAATGCATAAGGCTTTGTGTATCTGGTTGCTTGGGCAAGTTGCCTTACTTAGCAAATGCAAAGATATTAAATTTCTATTCAGATGATTAAAAAAGAGCTTCTTCATGTTTTACCGCATGACTTGCTCTGTTTACGGTGCATTAGGTGTTTACTATAGTGATAGAAAAATGGCACCTTCTCCATCTCCCTCTCTTCTCCTTTGTAACAGAGGTTTCCTCAGAAGAACTTGCTGATCACCTGCATCTCCAGCAGCATCTAACAATATTTCATTAAAAAAAAAAGGTGATACGTATGCTCGCCTTTATTTTGTTAAGTTTTGATTTCTAAAGGTAACAGCTAGTGTCAGGTTTCTCAAACTGCTCCTTTTATTTCTTGTTTTCAATTGAAACAGTGTGCTGTGTCAGCAAAACCCACAGCTCACTGCCACATTCTCTTTTGTGTGGCAGTCGTTTGACACATGAAACTGGCAGCTGCTCTTAAAGGACCCTGCAAATTAACCATATTAAAGATACAAAACATGAAGGGGTTCTTTTTCACGATGGTGGGAAGCTTTCTTAACTACATGTAATTCAGGGGTAAACCTTCACTGCCATAATTAAAAAGAGGAACAAAATAAGAGAGTGTGTTACATGCAACAGGATTACTAACACCAAAAAGATGAGATGAGATGGGATCAGAACAGCCCACGGAGGGGATACAGGCTCAAGTCTTCCAACAATTATCCTGACACCTGAGCTGTAGTTGTGTGAACTTTTTGACTGCAAGCAACAGTGTTCTCTACCTGCTGTCACTGCAGATATTTTGCTGTGTTTGGCTCCTACACATAATTGTCACCAAGGTCAGAGCCTCTGGGAAGAGTGTGATGATTATGGAAACAGTCTTGGACCCCTTGGAGCACTCCTGTTTTTCAGTGAAGTTGCACATGACCTGTGGGCCTGCATAGACTATAAGCAGATGCAATCTGTGCAATGCACTGAGTCTGAAAGACTGAAATAGAACCTAGAAATCAGCACTTGAAAAGATATTTTGTTGGTTTTTTTCCCCCAAATTTATCCAAACCTGGAAAAAGTAACTTTCAATTATTTGCACAATTTAGGGTGGGAGATTTTTATTTATCTGAGGAGAAAGAAAAGGCCCTATAAGATGAGTCAGGCAGGGTCTTTCATTTAAAATAGAGTTTTTTAAGCATAAAATGCAGCTTTTTACACTTGAGTTTCTGTGAGGAAAGGTCACCCTGGTCTAAGTCAGTGCTAGCCCAATCTGTGCTTCAACAATCTGTGGGAAGTAAGATGAGACTGCATGCCAGAGGAGAGGAAGCAACCTGAACATCATTTTCCAGAGGAGAATAGGCAAACCCAGAGAATGAGTACCAGGTAGTCAAACTACCATTAGGAAGTTATGGCTGCCCATTCCCACTGTAAAAACTTCCCATTGTAACATCATCCAGTCTTTTCCTCTGTGCTTTGAGGTGGATCACAGATGGAGAGAAGAATTTCCTCTAGCCCAAAAGGAAAAGAGCTGCAAGTTCTTCAAAACCTCCTAAGGACTTGACTCCGGCCAACCTGTTTTACTCTGCAGATTTGCACTTTTCATTGCATTGGTGAGCAGTTGCCAGAGCTTCAAAGCAGCAGCTGTGTCCTCTCACAGTGGTAAATGCACTTAAGTGTCCTTCCTTAAGTAATTCCAGATCAAGGTGAAAGTTTAGATAAACTTTTAGATAGATCTAAAATAGATCTATCTGTTTAGATAAACAGATTTTGAGTGAAAGTGGGATCATGTATAGAATTCATTACTGTATTTTGCATTGTTTTTAGAAAGTCTTCCACCCCTCAGAATTAAAGCCTAAGCAGGACAAAAGCCTTGTGCTGTGTTTCTTCAGGACATTTAAAAACGTTAAAGATCCATAATAAGTGTTTTAAAGTATGTATGAGAATTACTTTGTCTGTATCCTACTTATCTTCTCCAGGAAGATTCTGTTGCTTTAGTTACTTTATGAGCTGGACCTACAATTTTTATAAACATTTACTGAACCAGTATTTTATCAGAAATCAGAGAACTTAAGGGGTTTGGTTCCTCAGGCTCCCAGCAACCTTTCATTTTAGTGTGTATGGAGTATTCGTCTTTCATCAGGATTACATAAAGTGGTTTGTTAATTTGTAGTAAGAGATTTTTGTTATACTTACATATTTAACTTGGCTCTGTCTTATGAATGATGCCAACCATGGAGCATTCAATTGGAAAATGCCTGCCAAAGGTGTGTTTCATGAATGTCCTGGTCAAGGCCAGGAGCTGGACTCAATGATCCTTGTGGGTCCCTTCAACTCAGGATGTTCTATGATTCTAACTGTTGGGTAAAGCCAAAATATTCCTATAGAGGACTTTATGCTTGCAAGGGAAAGAGGAAAAATGGTGTGGTCCCCTCCTAAAATCTCAGTAAAGCTTCTCTCCCAGTAGTATGAGCAGCACCACCCCAAGGGCAGGAGAAATGTGTGTGTCTGGGCAGGTGTCAAAGGGCTGACAACCTTTACCCACTAGAAAAAGAAAATACTCAGATTTAGGGTTGTACTATCTTCCACACAAAGGTCCAAACGTAGCCCAAGAGAAAACCCTGTGAGACCTTCCAAGTAGTACGAACTGGCCCCGTCAGCCTGGAAGGCACTGGGTGTCTGGGACAAGAAAAAACTGGGTCAAACCATAAATCAGAATATCTAAATCAGCAGAGCTCCATGGAACATGCCAAATGACCTGTCATCGTTAAACTGGAGGATTTGTGAATTAGTCTGTCATTCCATATCAGGTGAGGGTCAGTGACATGAGAGTAACATGTTTCACCAGGACTCTGAAAACAGCTATTTGCTCCTTTCCCAGAAATATCTGGAGATATTTATCTGGAGAGGGTGCTGCCTTCCTATCCTGAGCAGGTTTATGAATCAGTTTTTAAAGCTGAAGCAGTCCCTTAAAAGAGTGATTCCAATGTGTGTTGAGATAGAAAATTGCAAATTTTGGCTGTTTTATTTGGTTAAGGACAATGTAGTGATATTTTTTCTGTTTCTCACTGATGGAATTTCAGGAGGAATTTGCAATATGTAGGTTTGGTGTCATCCAGAAGCAATGCACGTCAGCAGTTTTTCCTTTGTCTTCAGTGTTGTTTTGTCTGGCCATTTGTGCTTTTTGGCAAATGATATACAAACTAAATGAGTCATAAAAATGAGCATACAATTAAAGTTTAGATTGGCTTTGTTTCACAAATATCTGAAGTAACCATGTAAATCAAAACCAGGTAAATAAAAAACAAGATATTCACTGTAATATCAACATATGAACAATTTTGAAATCTGAAAATATGTAGTGAAAGCATTTGTGATTTGAATAATTTATAGGTTGCATACTTTCCCATTCTGCCCACAGTAATCCAGGTAAAAATACAGGTAGAACTAATCAAATATATTGCTAACTGCAGATTATTCTTTCTTTCCTGCTGTGCAGGATTTGTGGGGTGCTCAGTTAGACCTCTGTGAGAATCACCTTCTCCTCAGTCCCTATCAAACCTTTCCACCCATGTGGAGTCTTAGGGTTTCTTTTACTGTGGTGAAGCAGTTCCTACCCCTCAACTGTAGTAGAAGACACTGAAAACTGTGAAGCTCCACCAGTCAAATAATTTTGCATCTCCTCAGCTGCTCTGGAATATTTATGCCTTAGTCAAGTGAATATCTTGGGTGTGCACTTCCTACCCCTGGTATTTCCTGCTACACTGAAGCACAGAGAGCTGTGTTGCTGTCCACCTGCCTGCAGCAGGGCTCAGGTCACCCAGCTTTGCTCCAGCCCACAGCCAGCCCCAGGCTCTAGAGTGAACCAGACCCGTGCTGCTTTGACAGGCAATACAGGAAAGGAAGCAGAGGAAACTGGCAACCCTGTGTCTGTAGCTCACATCTCTAGAATATCCCTGAAAACAAAATTTAGTAACCACTATCAGTGCTATTGTCAGTGCTGCTGTCGGAAGCAGTCCTCAGTCTTCACCTTCTCTCGCAAAGTTGCCCAGCATTGAACATTTTTTCATGTCATTACACTGAACTACATTTTAAAGTCCTCTGTTTAAAAGTCTTCAAATTATCTTTGTTAACTGCCTAATGTTTTCCTTTTGTTTCTTGAGGTTTTACAGTGAATTAGACAATGAAAAGAACATTTAGCTACGTAGCAGAATAATATATTGTTGTGGGGATGGGGGCAGAAATAACAGCATGACAGTTTCCTCTGTATGGTATGGTATATTTCTGTATGTGACCCTGTTCAAATTACTCTTTTTAAAACTGATTGCTTAGCAGGGGCTGTCTAGGCAGGAAATGTGATCCTGTTTGTCACAGAGTCTGTCAATGTGTGAATGGAACTGCTAAACTGATTTACAGAGTTTTAGCACAGCTACTTCTGGACATGTGAGGCTAGAGTTACACAACAATTAGAGTGAAGATATCAGTGGTATTTTATTTATGAAAGGTCTGTACGTGTTCTATAATTAGACCAATCTAATCACAATAATTTATGAGCTGAAGTTGGCAGAAAAGAGTCTCAAAAAGTTAATTACCATAGACAGTGACTCAGGAACGTCTGATTTGTAAATGTTTTGCAGCTAAACCAGTGTTACTTATGTAGATATTTGCTTTAAGAACTTTTGAAATCCTCCCTCTGCATAGAACATAGAGCTCATATAGAGGAGATGATGCTCTTCAGACATCCTGAAATCTTAGCCTCAAAACAGGCTTAAAGCCTCACCTAAGATTATTTAATTAGCCCCTTTTCTTCTGGTTTGCCATGGAGCAAGGGGGTATATGTGCACTTCCAGCAAACAGGCCACTTGGGTTATCTCAGTCTTTACAGATAATGTCTTTATTCCTTCTTTGTAATTCTTTGGGAAGCTTTGCCTGTCTGAAGACCAAACAGACAACTGCAACCGGAACATGAGCTCTTTTAAAATGCCCCAGCAGCAGAAAAAGATACAGATTATAATTTTTTCCCGAGATCCCTTTTGAGTTCTCACATTCAAAAGTACAGCATTTTCAGTTCCCTGCATTTTTACCTGCATAAATGACTTGAAGGTAGAGCTTATTTTGCAAATGATACTTGCTGCTTTTTATCAATGTGTTATTCAATATTTCTTTAGACTTTTCAGAGTCATCAAATAATCATAGGTATCTATCCTCAATGTCTTTTACTGTGGGGAGGTAAAGTCCCTTTCTCTCAGTCTCAAATTTTTTTTAAAGTTTAAAGGATTTTGTGTAGGAGCTGAGACCCCTAAACATAATATTTTCATTTCCTCTGGCAGCAGCAGGGCAAAATACACTGTAAAAGCTGACCAAACTGGGGGAAGAGAAGTAATGGAAGTGAGGTGGCTGAAATGATGCAGCTTGCAAGGAGGTGTTTCAGTGTGAGGGACACCCTCATATGCTTGTTTCAGGTCTGAACCCAAATTTATGATGTAACTTGTGGTTTGTCAATCCAACTATGCCCTCACAGCCAGACTGCTGTGTCCCACAGATTTGAGGGCTTTGCAGGAGGGAGAGGCAGATTGGTTCCCATCAGTGGCAATAAAGCAGCAGTGAGTCACATACAAATTTATGGCAGGTGATGGCAATCTGCAGGAATAGCTTCTAAAACTAGCTTTCCACTGTGCTAAGGAAGTGGTCTTTATTGCAACTGCTGGTAAACTGCCTTCAAATGGCTTGCAAAGCCCTGTGCTGTGGCTGGGGAGAGAAGTGGCCCTGGAGTCACTCAGGCAACACGCACTCAGTCCTTGCTCTTGGGTCTGCCTCCCCCTGACTCACTGGGCAGAGGGTGGCAAAACTTTGGGGGCCTTAGTCTGAGCTAAAATTGCACTGTGTCCATCACTTCATTACAGAAACTCTTGTAATGTGCAAAAACTGACAAAGCATCCATATTACAGGGTTTTTTAATATGGTTTCATTTTCCTTCCTCAGATATATATATATATATGTAAAATAGACCTTTTAAAAGACCTTTTAAATGTTTAACATGGTTTTAAAGGAAAACCCGGTTATTCCACTGATCCTGAAATCTTCTAATGCTGTTATTGTCAAACATTTCTTTACATATCTTTGATTAGAATAATATGAAAAGTAAAGACCATTATGCTAAAATAAGGGCTTGGGTACTTTTGCTGATAAGCTTGTTAATATTTAGAAAACTATAAAAATATCTTGGTCCTTGCTCAGTCTCATTTATTGTAACATTTTTTGACAGGTTTTCACGAGACTGAATCCACACTGGAGAACTGAGGCAGTCACTTTTCTGCACAATTGCCCAAGACTCAGGATGGTACAGGTAAGTCAAGGATTGCTTCCTTAAGGCCTTCTTAACTTTTCTATATTGTCTTTACATTCTCATTAAAGTGCACCAGCCTGAATATCTAATAACAAACAGTTCTGACTCCCTTAATCTACTCCCAGTTTATCCCTGGGTTCCAGGCCCTTTTCTTATCTGATCTCTGCTCATGCTTGCTGTTGGGTTTTATTCATCTGATCTCTCAGTTTGTCTTTATTGCACATCTCATGGGTTGCTGAATGAAGGCTGCTCTCAAATAGCACTTGCTTTTGAAGGTTTGATTGCTTGAATTGGGGACCTTAAGGCTCTTGGATGGTTTATGATCCAATGATTGCTTTTTCTTTTCCCCAATATTACACATATTTGTGTTCATTCTTTCTCTGGCCTTAAGTACAGTGACTATTTATATAGATATTATATTTCATAAGTGCTATAATGGGCAAATTTGGATGATTCTTATAAGATACTGGACACGGCTCTGTGTATTTGTGTGTATTTTTACAATTTCCAAATCACTCAAACGTTTCTAAAAGTTCCCTGAGCATGAGTTTTATTTTTTTTTTTTGCCAGTAAAAAGAAACAGGAATAACTGCTCACCTATGAACCTCCATATCACCACTTTCCCACCATTGGTGAAAAGTCTATAACAACTAAAGTTCTGAAATTAAAAGCAACTGGAAACCTTACTAAGCTGTCAGTTATATCACATAGTTCCTTCTTGTACTAGCAGTATTTTTCTGGGAAATTTCCCATAGAAAATTGAATGAGAAGGGTTTTTGCATGGTGATAAAAGGCAGGAGCATTTAGGTGCAGAGGAAGGTAGTGATTTGATAATTCAGATTGGGACTGTCACTTCCTATATCAAATAAATGTGAGAAGACAATGGCAGCAGTTGTCAGCAGCATGAACAAAGAGGGGCTAGGTCTGGTATTTCTGGTGGTGCCTGGAGGACAGGAAACCATGTCAGTTAAAAGAAAAGCATTGTCAAGGTTGGTAATGCCACTTTGAAATCGATGACAAAAACCTTGAACTTGATGTGGGAAGATAAGGTGGGCCAACAGGCTAAAAAGATGATTTTATTTGCTCTGGGCATCATACAAAGACTTCCTGACCCTGGTCTTGCTAATGTATAGGATGATTACTAATATAGATGCAATTTCAGTATCAAGGGACTTCAAACAAAATTCCTCTCCTCTTCTGCCCATTTTTATTTTTTATGGCCTACTACATGTAAATCACAGCAATATACACTCCATTGCACACAGGCTGGGCAAATGCAATGCTGGTTTAAGAAAGCTTACCTGAATCTAGTTGCTTTAAGAGATCTGATCCTTGTACATCCTTTTGAAACTAGCCCAGTGTTTGATAATTCCCTTCTTTAATTCTGATCCACGTTTGCATGATTGTTGAGCAACTTTATATAACTTTTCTACTAAATACATTTCTACAACTTCAAGCTGCATAAACTGTTTCTGAATCCAGTGAAACTACTGTGCAAATGGGAGAAGAATTCAGACTCTTAGGCTTAAATATCTGAACCTTAATTTTTACCCTGATCTGATGAAGGTTACTGTGAATCTGGTTGTAGTAATACTGAATTACTGGAATAGTACCTCTGAAAACACATGTTAACAATGCAGGTCCATGGTCACTGTCTCCTATTGTATCCCAGTTTTTTATGCTGAGACTGACAATGCAATTGTAAGACTATGTGGGTATAGTTTTTGTTGTGATTAAACAAACTCTTGCTGGATCTTTTTGACATTCAGCTGTTGCTGAAGATGTTAAAGCAAAAGTAAATGTACTAATCATCAGTAACAAAGCAGCCTAATCCACGCTGACCTACAATTTGTTTAGGATCCTTTGGAGCAACAAAGAGATTAAAGTATATAAAAAAAGAAGAGGTAAATAGTGGGTCAGAGATTAGAAGTGAAAAAGGAAAAGGCTGGCTTCCCCCAGACCACACACTGATAGTGGACTTTTGGTCACTGATTGTTAGAAAATGTTTCATGTTTCAGTTTCCCCCCAGAACCTTAGAAAGAGAAGGTTTGATTGGCACTTGTCATGGCTGATAGAGAGACGAAGATGCTTTGGTAAAAAGGAGAGGGAGGCAGCCGTGTCAAAAGCAGAAGTAGTCAAAGGATGATTCCTCCTTTCTGTGGTTTTGTCTCTTTCTGAATTATTCAAATCTGGGTGGCATCTTAGGATAACTGGCATTTTGACACAGCTTAAAGGATTGTCTCACTAACTCTATTGAACTAAGGCTGCCATCCTTTTTAAGAAAAATTATAAAGAGGCAGATCTTCTATAATCTGATATGTATACAAACCAAAGGCAGCTTGATGCAGGCGTCTTAAATATTTTGGAAGGGGGGCAGCAATTTTATCCATTTTGTGACTGATTGTCTTCAGCATCCATCTGCAAGAATGCTACTTATTGGTCCAAAAAAAGCCTTTATTTGGTTTTCTTTAGAATATCCATAGTTGTTTGCAATGCATCTGGTGGTTACAAATCCAAGTCAGGCCAGCTGGATCAGAATCAACAAATGTGGGGAATTTTCTCAGTCGAAAGAAGGTACCTCACCAACAGGGAATCTCTTCTATTGATGGTCATCCTGATTATGGATTTTTCTTTTAGGGGCAATTTCCTTTATTTCTTTTCAGAAAGGGACCGTGTCCCCTCTTAGTGCTTTGTCTGAACCATGCTGGCTGGCTTAAATGGGCTCCCCAGGGTTAGGAGCTCCTCTGTCATTCTAAGCTGCCATTTTATGCTTTGGTGTCCTCTTCACTTATCCATAACCAGAGCCAAATCCTGCTCACTTTATTCACGGGAATCAACCACTGAAATAAATAATTGCATAAATTTTGGATTAGAAGGATTAGATGTCCAGTGGTATTCTGTGCTTAACTTCTTAAAATCATTCAGCAAAGCCCACGATTCCCACACTGTTACAACCATTGCTCTTGGCTGTAGTTAGAAGGGAAAATATCATCTTGGCCCTTGTATTGGTGTATTTGCTTTGAGCTCCTAGCAAGCCAACCAACAGCCTTTGTTGTTCGGCTCAGTTTTTTTAATTCCTCCTGAAGAAAATCTTCAGTTTTCCAAAAAGAACAACTGCATTGGGCTGACTCTTTGCATGTACAATGCCCAGGGGGTTTCAGAGGTCCTTCATCCTCACCCAACAATGGTCACCAAGCTTCCCAAT
The DNA here is from genome assembly GCA_013399835.1 of Leptocoma aspasia. Classification (NCBI taxonomy): domain Eukaryota; kingdom Metazoa; phylum Chordata; class Aves; order Passeriformes; family Nectariniidae; genus Leptocoma; species Leptocoma aspasia. The sequence continues at coordinate 61,294 of VXAX01001644.1, read as the reverse complement.
GAACAGTTAAAAGTGCTAAATGAAACTAATTGGATAAACACAACTTTTAATGAGATAGGGCTGAACTCTAGACAGTTTTGTCTGATTTTTTTTTTTTTTTTTGTTCTAGTAGCCAGTTTAGCTTCTAAGATGAATCTTCTAGACTTTTATGAGCAGGACATGCACTTTCATTATTCCAATAACATTTATCAAGATAATTGTACAAAATTTCTGGGGAGACAACTGAGATGACATGAGATGTGGCCACAATGCCGGAAATGTGAAGTAGGCAACTTCTCTACTTGACAAGAAAAGTATGAACACTCTGCACTTTGAACTATTAACATCTTGATTTTCTTAACTGCTAACCAGGAAAGGGCCAAAAGATATGCACCCCTAGTCTCTAACAATTTTTTTCCCTGATTTGAAACAATTCTGTATCTTTATGTATGATTTACTTTTTGTTACCTAGTGGTAAAAGAATCAGTTAAGACTCAGATGAAGAGAAAGATAGTTTTCCATTGTGGGTAGGACTTCTGAATTCTGCAGAAGGGCTTAATGAGACTTGTGTGGACTTTGGTAGGCTTGCAAATCTGGATTGCAGAAACCCTCAATGTGCAAAGCAATGAGAGGAAGAAGAAGCACAAGTCTTTCATTGTCCTGTGTTGGGCCAGGAGTTGGACTCAATCATCCTGATGGGTCCCTTCCAACTCAGCATATTATACTTTCTCTGATTCATATTAGTTCATATGTCAAGAAGGCTCAGACCATCTCCAATTTCCAAGATGGTGAGCTTTAATTTTAAGCTTGTATTTGATTCCCCAGATCAAAGGAGAAGAAGGTAGCTGCACCACTAGAATCAAACTCCTTCCTGCACCATTTCTTATTCTGTTGCCATACTTCAGACGTGATTGTGATTACCAAATAACCCTTAATCATCCCAAATACACTTCTGAAGGTTATGTCCTCTGTAAAGTGATATTTTTCATAGTACAGAAGAGACAGGGGGTCTATTTTCAAAACTAAATAATACACTCAAAACCTGAGCAAGCTTTCCTTTTACACAATTGAATCTATGTGTGTCTATAAAGCAATTAGATTGTCATGTGCAATTGCCCAGAAGAAAATCAGATTCTGTACCAGTGACATGGATGAAAGTTATAATTTTTTTGCATGTGCAATTTAAGCTGCTTTGCTGTATAATCCTGACTCAAGGAATTTTCAAATGCACTATTTCATCTGATTAGAACTGAAAACACTTTTGTTGATTTTACCCAGTGATTAGCAAACATGATTTGCATTCTACAATGTATAAGTCTTCACAAATTCTGGAATTAGATCCCAAATTTAAATTAGGCAGCAACAAGTAAATAAAAACACTGAACGATCAGAATATCAGAATTATTTGTCCAGGTTGCTGAAATATATGGCCTTAAAGAGCCAACTGTATGGTCTGTATTTTCCCTAAACTGTGAAATTAGATTCTTTTATGGATCCATCACGGTAGTATGGAGCCATTAGATACATCATCCTACACTTGTCAGCCAGCCTTTCCTGTTCATCAGGACTGTAAAGCATATTAAGCAGACAATAATAGCACCCTTCAGGATGATTAGGTTGTCACGTTTTCCAGTTGAATAATGTACTTTGCTCCTGAATCCCATAAGCAGCAGAGGGCTTCTTTGAAACCCAGGTCCTCCGTGTTCCACTTGCATAAGGCAGTGCCAGGGATGTTTCTTTCTCCTCTGCCATCATGCTTTCTTCTCCAATTCTTCCAGTGTGGTACCTATGAAAGCCAGCACAGATGCCAGGTCATCAGGCAGCCGTGCTTCATCTTGCAGTGCCAGCTCCTGGAAAGAGGCTGAAATGTTCTGGCAAGCTGCACAGTCACAACATGGAGTGAAAAGAAAGTTGTTCAAACATCTAATGGACTTAATCCCCACTTCCTGCCCTTTCAGGATAACAACTGACTTCCAAAGGCAGTGCAAACTAATATACGATTCCTAGGAGCAGTTTGACAAAGTTAAAACATCAATCAGACTGAAACTGGTGGCAAATAAAAGTCTCTCAAGAGACTAGAAAGGTGAAAGACAAATTTCTTTTTTGAGTATTTCAATCTACCCAGTGACCTTCAGCCTGGCCGTGGCCAGGCATGAAAACCACAGCCTGCCCAGAGCAGTTCCTGACCTCAGCAGCCTCATTCCCTTGCTGTGTATGCCAAGGCTTGGGTGGCTCTGGAGCTCTTTCGGTGCCTTGCAGGGACAATTGCATCTGTGTCCTGTAGATGTTCAACTTAAGTGGGGACAAACTCATATCCAACTCTTTGCTGTTTAGAGTCAATAGGTATTTCAGGGGTCAATCTCAGGTGTATCATTCTTATGTTTACCTCTAGCTGCTCCTTTTATCTGGTTGCATCTCAACAAGAAAAAATCCCTGCAACTCAAACCCCACTGAGCTGTGTTCCCTGTTGCTTCTCTGGAAACCCTCTCCCAAGGCAGTGGGTGGATGACAAGGTGTCACTGACTGCAGGCCTCCTCCTGCTGTGCAGAAGTACCATGGCTGTGATGCAAAGTCATGATCTGTTTTAAATGGGTCAATTTTGTACTTGCCAGTTGTATGTCATGAAATTATCATCTGAGCCACGTTTATTTCCCCCCTGTATCAGGTCTGCTTTACAGGTTTTTTTGTGGCATTAAGAGAGCACGAGGACCTTAGTGTCACATAACTTCACATTGTACCTTTGTGGCTGCCTTGACAAAAACACAACTACGTAGACATGTCTGGTTTGGATCTCATTTGTAGACCTGGGGACCTACCACAGGACGTTCTGCTGTTAGTGACAATAACAGTGCCATGTAAATCTTCTGAGGTGCCAGCAGGAATTCTAACTTTTCCACTACCACGGGGATAGGTGTGTGTGCAAAAAATGAGCCATGAGGTTTCTTGCCCATGTTTTGCCCTTGTCATGGGGTTTCTGTTGTCAGCTGTGCTTATTGTGCCAGTGATCCTCTTCTGGGCTGGGGCATCCTCCTCCTGAATCACTGCTGACAGCTCCTAACAACACAAGTGGTGGCCCTGCAGCCACTTTTCCCATCCACACTTGTTGTCGGCAAGATTCTCACTGAAAATGCCAACAAAGCAAATTATATGCATTGTGCAATCATGCTATAATAATTTCTCTAGAAAATGTGCCTTTAATAAGTGCATTGCAAGAAATTCCCTTCTCTTTTGTGTTTAGCATAATGAGCCTTCACGACAGCATTTTAAAGGAAGCATAGCAGTCACTAAGCTCCTATTTCTGTGTTTATTTATCAGGCAATTTATGTTAACCGGCAAGTATAATTAGCTTTTTTGGATAAACACTGAGCAAACTTGGAGTGTTTTAAAAATATAATAGGGCACCCTGCAGTGGTTCTCTTTTTTAATATTTTATTGGAAAGATATTCTGGGATGCCACAGGTTCTCCTGTCTGACAATGTTTAATCGCTGGTGTTCCTAGCGCCTTTCTCAGCCTTGTCTGCTGGCAAGCAGCTGCCCTCGGGAGTCATTAAGCAGCTTTTTCTAGCAAAGGATGTTAGGGTATGCTGCCAGATAGTTTGGCAAAATTGACACTTTTTAACTGTCTAATCAAAGCAAAGCAACCGGCCTTGACTCATTCAGGTCAGGAGGAGGATTAGTGGGGTGGAGCCCACAGCAGAGGTGCAAATACCAAGGGAGGGCTCAACTCTGGTGTTTTCAGGTGTGTGTGGAGAGCACAGTGCAGCTCCAAGCCCCAGTAAGCTGGTACTCCTGGACCTCTGTGCCTGACCCTGCAGAGTAAACCTCAGGTGTGGAGCTGGTGTCTGGGACCCTGGCAAAGTTCTGTCCCTGCTCAGGTTGTTACAGATCATTTTTATAATGCTGACTCCAGAAATGTCTCCTTGTGACTCCTGTGTGCTGTTCCAGGCTTCTAGAGGATAGTCAGAATATATCTATCCTCTCACCCCTGACACATGTCGCTCCTCCTGGTAGAGCCCAATCCTGAAAAACAGTGGTTGTTCTGTGTTCTCCTGAGCAATCTGCAGATGCACAGAAGCATCCACCCCTTGGGTCTTTGTGTGGCCTCTGCACTGCTGCTCCTGCCCAGGTACACACCGTGGGAGGTCAGCAGAGTGGAGACTTCATTTGCCCATGGAACTCTTAAGATGGAAGTGGGTCCTTACAGGTTGTCTCTTTATTCAGCAGAGACATTTTACTTGTGCTAGCCAAAGAAAGCCTGCTTCTCTCTACTGGCCAGAGAGGGAACCTGGTGTCCTCATTTAGGCTGACTGCTAACACCAGCTGGTAAGAAGTGTTTTCCCCCTTTGGTGGGCTCAAAGGAGCTGTTACAAAGCCCTCTGAGCTGGCACCCCAGGAGCTGTTAGCTACTGCTTTGCTCTGGCAGCAACACTGGTTGGAGCTGTGTGCCCTCTCTGGTAGAGTGACAGCACAAACTCCTTAGTTTTAGAGGCTTGCAAAGAGACACTGGCAGTTCCTTTCACCAGAAGAAAAACAAGGGGAAGTAAAAGGGAGAAGCTATGTTTATGCACCAGGCCTTTCCTCTTTCACACCTCCACAGTGAACAGTTGGATGTTGCTTATTTTTGGAACAAACAATGTTCAGTAAACACCATCTGCTTCTGACAAAATGAGCAACACTCACTAAAACCGAAACAACAATATGCATTAAAATACCTCTGAAAGAACAACAGGCCCCATAAAAATATAACAAAGGCTGGGGTTTTTTTCAGTGCCAAAAGTGTTGATAGAAAGAAGTTTTTGCATTGTCTAAAATAGAACTATACCTAACAGAATCTTAAAATAAACCAGAAAAGTTAATATTTTTTTTTCTGCATGAAGTCCAAATCAGAAATTTAGCAACTGCTTATAAATCTGTTTCCACCATGAGGCATGTGAGGTGCCATAGAGAATTTACAATAGAGTGCATCTTTACTTCAGTGGTGTCATAAGCCCATTTTTGCCTTACACAGAACTGAAAGCAGTTCAATTTGATGGGCAAATTCCAAGTTGTCCTCTCAGATGTCACTTGTTTAGCGTTGTCTTTCTGAGAATTGTGAAAGTCAGTGGATACCCTGTCCTAATCCTTGCCCTAGTGAAAAATATCACTAAATGAAGACACTTGGAGCAGCTTCCTCACTTCGTGCTGGGAGGGTGACCTGTTTCTCCTTTGCTTCTCAGAGCATGTCTCATGTAATCACCACTCAGTGTCATAAAGAGAGACTCCAACAATTATATAGTTATGAGAATTGCTCTGCTGACCATGGCATGGCTTTTCTCTGGTCCCCTCTTAAGTGGGCTGTGGACAGGGACTTGGGCAGTTTTTCTGTGACATTGGCATCAACATCATATCAAGACTATGTGGGCACTGCTCATTTCTGAGGTCAGCTTCTGTGAGCATGTCATCACCTGAAATACCATCCACATAAAAGACCCTTAATGTGCCTCAGACTGCTCCAGGCCTCCATCCCTGTTGGTCCAGCCAGGTAAAAAGGTAGTCCAGCCAGGTAAGAAGGTGCTCCTGCAGGTTCTGATTTTGCAAGACCGTAACAAACTTGTAATGTTGTCTGTTGATATTGTACCTCATCCATGCAGAGAAAAAGTCATGGGCCTCCTTTTGGGAACGGAAGGCAACCCAGACCATGGACTCCTAAAAATCTCAGCAAAGGGGCTAACAAAACCAGGATTCTGTTTATGGAAAACTGCACAAGCTGTGGAGCAATGTGGGTGGAAGTGAGTTGGTCATGGTGTAGGTGTTTTAGCTAACTTGGGCAGCTTTAGATGGAAGAAGTCCTTATTGAGTAGATGTGTTGAATAATGCAATAAGGAAGGGACACCATCCTTGTAGCTCTTCCTTCCAGGCTCTCTGGGTACTGACAGGACATTAAGGGATAGTGCTTGAGTCTGTTCAGTACATTTTAGCTAAATGATCCTAATTACTCTGGATCAGCAGCAAAGCTGCTTAATAATACATCATCTTCCTGATCGACTGACCCTCTGTGGTCTTTAGAGACAAGTTTTTCTTCTGCATTATTGACAAAGATGTTAAATAGGAGTGGACAAAAATACATCTCAATAAATGTTGTTAATTTGTAATGACATTTTTAGACCTGTCAGCCAGTTTTTAACCCACTGAATAGGTAGCATGATAGTTTGGCATTATTCTGGTGTTTTAATCAAAGTTTCATGTGATACCAAGTGAAATACACAGTACAAGTCATAAGTCTATTACCTATATCAACGAAACCAGTAATCTTATCCAGAAAACAAATCAAGTTAGTTTGACAAGATCTATTTTCATAAACCTGTGTTGACTGGCATTAATTATATTTCCCTCCTTCCATTCTTTATTAATCAAATCCCTTATCAGCTGCTGCACTGTTTTGCCTGGGTTTGATGTCAAGCTGACAGGTCTATAATTACCTGGGTCGTGCCATTTACCCTTTTTAAACAGTGGCACAATATTAGCTTTCCTCCCAGCTCTGGTGCTTCCTCAGTGTTTGGGAAACGAGGAGCCAAAAAACTGCTTCAGTTTCTGTTAAAACTCTTGGAAATAATTTTCCAGGTTGGCTGATGTCTAACTTTTGTGCTTGCTTTTTAATACCTCTATAAGCTGCTATTGCAGTGGAAAGCATGTCATCATCATCCTCTGGTTTTGTTTACATCAGTAAATGAAATAAAAGCTCAGCATAGCAATTTGGTGGTTTTTCCTACACCAAAGTGCTATATATTGAGCATGTCTGCTTTTTCCTTATTGCTATTATTGGCATTTGTGTCCTTTCTTAAAATCAGTAGTGTAAAGCCATTGTTAGGAGCTTTTGCTTCTGATATAGTTTAAGTCTTCCAATATGGGAATTTACCTCAAAGCACTTTATGACCTTCAGGTGAACAGACTTCCAAAGATAGGATAGGATAGGATAGGATAGGATAGGATAGGATAGGATAGGATAGGATAGGATAGGATAGGATAGGATAGGATAGGATAGGATAGGATAGGATAGGATAGGATAGGATAGGATAGGATAGGATAGGATAGGATAGGATAGGATAGGATAGGATAGGATAGGATAGGATAGGATAGGATAGGATAGGATAGGATAGGATAGGATAGGATAGGATAGGATAGGNGAATAGAATAGAATAGAATATTATTTGGGTTGGTTTTGAAGGGACTTTAAATATCATCTAATTCCACTGCCATGCCATAGACAGGGATGTTGCTTGCTAGATGAGGTCAGTCAGAGACCCATTTTGATCTGGCCTTGAACACTTCCAGGGAGGGAACATCCACAGCTTCTCTGGGCAGCCTGTTCCAATGTTTCATCACTTTCAAGTAAAGAAATTAATCCCAACATCTAACCTAAACTTCCCCTCTTTTAGTTTAAAATAATTCCGCCTTGTCCTATCACTATATGCCCATGTAAAAGGCTGCTTACCATTTTTTAAAATAAGATTCCTTGAAATACTGAAGTTACTGAAATTGTGCACAATTTGACTAAGGATCTCAGCCCCATAAAGGTCAGCAAGTTTCCAGAGTCCTTCACAGCACACCTGGATGTTGCTGCCATGCCAATGTAGTATTGTGTGATTCACACAGAGCAGCCAAAGTGGTCAGGCCTTTGGAGGATCAGCCCCTGCTGCTTTTATTGTTCATCCTTTCCTGGGGTCAAAACAGTGGTAGTGGGGGTAGTTGGTGTACTGTATTGCTTCCTAACTGCCCCAAGGACCAAATTGGTTTTTCCATGAAGTCGCTGAAGGATAACCATTAGAAATATATTTATGACCTTAAAAAAAAAAAAAAAGAAAGAAAGAAAGGCAGGGACATGCAGTAATGGGGTGGAAGAAGCTGAGATATTAAAAAGGGGGCAAAAGAATGATTTCCTTGTCTCAGTGGTGTGGGTGGCAGACATGAGAAAGCATGGCATGAATCTCTCCTCACATTCCTTCTGTTTTGTTGAGGAATACTCAGTTTTGCTGCATTTAAACATTAAAGATGTCTATTGGGAAAAGCAAGGAGAAGATAATGCTTCTTTAGACAGGTTCGTGCTGTGGATTTCCATTTCATGCTAGACTGCATAGAAGAAAGCAACCTGTGTGCATGAAAGGCTGGTGTGAGGGGTGGGCAGGGCGCTGGTATCGGGAAGGGGAGGCAAGTGCTCAGTATGTCATCAGATAAAGCGAGCTGTTTGGCATTAGTGTGTCAGCTTTGTCCAAGCTCCCAGCATCTCCAAAGGGCCCAAGCACACTCTTCATTTGTCACCCCAGCGCACCTTTTGTGTGAATAATTTCCCACTGGTATTACCCAGAGCTTGGAGTCGATAGCTGGACTAGCCTCTTTGCTTGTACTATTATTTCCAGCAAGCTTCATACATCTGCAGTAAATCCAGGAGGATTTGCAAGTGGGCTGAGGAAGTATGAGTGACAGAATGAGCTGATAAGGCCTGAGTCCCACAGAAACAAAAGGCTTCCCATTTTGTCCTGACAAGACAGGCGCTGCCTTGGAATTGATTTGATTTGATCAAGATTTTGCCAGCTGACCCCAAAAGTTCATGCAAGTGAAGAATTAAGCTCCCAAGCCCCCAAGCTCTCTCTCACACACTAGTAAACCTTCACATTAGTGCCAAGGATGACAGTATCTGTTGTGAGTTTGGTTGCCTGTTTGTTTTTATAAAGCAGGATCACTGAGGCTTTTCCTGGTGATGCATTTTTGATGGTAAGGAACTGAAAAGTGTCTAATGACCCACAGCTCTGTGGACAGAGCATCTTGAAAGAAACCTTAGTTGCAAAGCCAGGCATCAAGCTACAATGCTATTGTACTTTAATACACTCTGAAAGGGTAAGACCTGATGAGGTAAAATATAATAACTTTCTGTAAATCCTTCTTGAACTTGTGCCTAACCAGGAAAGCATGAGACAGGGGTGGCATGAATCAGAATGCCTGCCTGATATTATAGAGCCAGACATTTTCAAAAGTCAGCAGAAAGTCTTTAGGAGGATGTAGAAAGGTACAGGTCTACTTCTACTTTGGCAGAAGTGAAGACAAATTATAAAAGGAAAGCATGACCGGCCTTGGCAGCTGGGCTAGCGAAGGAAAAACTGCTGCTAAAAAATTAAAGCTGTCCAAAAGAATGGGTTCTTGAGAGAAATGCATTTCTTCATAACAGATATCATTATTTGACCTACACAATGTGGTAATGTGCAAGTTTTATCAAGGTGCTGTGAAATAGATTGTCCTGCCCATCTGTGGGGCATGTGGGAGGGGAGCACACCTTCTTCAGTTCCATCATGCTTTACTGAGAATCGTCTCTTACCAGTGCAATCTTTATTGAAGAGATTGTGCTTATATGTATTTATTGCCCAGGGAGGCCAAGTTTGATGATAAGGAGTTGAATTTTTCCCTTCTTGGCCTTTCCTATTTAATGGCAGAGCTTTGGGAATGGCAGACTGGCTGTCCCTCGCTGTTACAATGGCATCCACACCCTTATTTGCAAAGACTAGGTAATATTTGTGTAACCTAGCAAAAGGTATCCAAAATATTAGGATTTCTATGTTTATGTGTATGTGTGAGAGAAAGAAGGAGGGGGGAGAAGAGTGGAGAAACTAGTTTCAGATCAAAGTCTTTATCTTAAATTTATAAGGTGTATTTCTTTTTAAGTGGGAATAAAGTGAGTTATTTATAATGCCTCATGGATTCGACACCTGGAAGTTACAGGATTGCCTGTTGGGGATGCCTGTAAAACAAGGTGCCCTTTGCACCCCCTTAACCTAGAAAAGAGGTCTCCTCTTTCATATGGAAGTGTTGCTGTGTGCCTCAATTTACTTTTAGTTGTTTAACATGGGAGTACAAACTTTACAGACTCTTGAACCTTTTCTGTGCTTTTATCTGTCAGTGGTGGTGTGTTAAATCTATCTCTGCCCATAGTTCATGGCAAACATTGAAAGCCTGTAAAAGTGTTGGACAGCCCCATTTAGAAAACACTTTTGATTGAATATATTGTCATATTTTTCTTGCAATAGGGTACATAAAAAAGGATTTATTTTGGTTAAAAACATGAAATTTTAAAGTCATTCAAATGCAGATTAGAAAGGAATCCCTTTGCATTTACAAAATATTGATGGACTTTAAAAGTGACTGATTTTTGGAAAGAGAGGTGTGTGCCTGTGCATATACTTTTGACATTCAGTTTATATCTTTTACACAATAATAGTCTGACCCCTGGTTTCATATGAAATGGATGGCTCTGAAGAGCAAGTGTGTTAATTCAGAATTATTGCCAGGAGCCTGAAGATTTGTGTTCCCAGCCCTGATGTTTTAATGGTCAAGTCCCAACGTAAGTTAGTTTCTACTCCAGCAAAGTTTCTTCAGCTTCTTGTAAGTAGTGCACAGTGTTTAGAATTTAATTGAGCTCCTGGTTATTCTTTCCCCTGTAGTTTCCTTTCTGTCTGTCTATAAACATCTATGATTGCCCAGTCAACAGCATTACTTAATTGGCTGAAGATCCTAATCCAGCCTTCCTGAAAGGAAAAGCATCCTGGACACAGTTGCCAATTATTCCATTATCTCTATTGACAGCTTGGTGTACTTTGATGTCCTTCAAAGCTCTGACACAGATATCCCATGGGAGACCATTGTCTCCAGTTAAAGCACAGTGCTGAAGAGCAGTGATTTCTGTCTGCTACCACTCTGTTCGCTGGCTTTGGAAATGTTACTTAATCTTTTGGTTTCCCTATCTGTAAAATGGGAAAAATGTGTTATTCAGGGAAGGTTAAGAGGGTTAATCTTTTGATGTTCATAAAATGTTACAAGATCTTCTTTATAGTTTTAAGAACAGACAACAAATGTAATAAAAAACTAAATGGAAGTTATGGAGCTGGGTAGGAATAGAGGTTGGTACTGATTTCATGATATGACGACCTCGGCTTTTCTCTTGTTTTGAAATGTTTTGAAATGACAAGGCTAAAGTTTCCTGTGTAGATTGACTTCTACCCTCTTTCTTGCATCATGATGTGGCCTTTAGGCACATAATACTGTAGTATTTCCATCATTTCCTGGCCTTTAAGTACTTGACTTTTCAATTTTAATATTCTTTTAATATGAGAAGCTTACTGCAAGTATGAGAGTTTTAATTTACAAAAGCAAAGTAAGCCACCTTCCCCTCCTCAGGAACGGGGCGTGCTGCCAAAGCTGACGTAGCCCATGAGCTCTGCACGGCCACAAGATCCCCATCCAAGTGTCCCCCACGCCTGGGTGTTCCCCTGAGTGTGTCTGGCACCCTCCTGTATTTGCCTGGCCCTTTCCTTCACTATCCTTGTTCATTCCCATTTGCTGGGCCCTCTTCTCTCAAACTTAGGACTCTTTCCATGGACCATGCCCTGTGCACCCTGCAAAGCACGCAGGAGTTCAGAAAGCAGATATACAGGCACAACTGTGTGCATGGAGTAGATGCTACAGGTGGTGGTCAGCATGGAAACAAAGAACCAAACACTAATTTTCCTGTTCTTTGCCCTAGTAATATAGCTTGTTTTTCTCTCAAGAGCCTTTTTATGGTATGGTCTTAGAAATATTGGACTAAAAAGTGTTTTAGTACCAGATACTTCTTTTTTCTCTGAAGGGATTAAATTTTAGTTTTGCAATCCTCTTTGAAATATTTTGTTAGAATTATTTCTGGTTTCAATAAAAACAACCTTTTTAATTCTCAGCGTTGGCAGAAAGTACATTATTCTACCTGAACCTAAGGAAATAATAGCCTTGCTCCTGTGTCTCTGCAAAGCTGGAATACTTACCTGCTTTGGAGTCAAGACTTGGGCTTGTCTTGTGCAGGGGCAGGAGTTGGGCTCGATGGTCCCTGTGCATCCCTTTCAACTCAGGATGTTCTATGACTTTGGTACAGGGTGACTAATTAGCCCAGCCTGAAGGGTGCACACTCTCTCTAGCCCATAAATCTCGCCTGTTCATGATGCTGTTTCAGTACAGACATGCTCAGATGGCTTTATTTAGAGTTTGGCAGCTGGTTTTTCTGTGCAAGCTGTGTAGCTATAGAGTGACTACACAGTGAGCATGACTTTGCATGCAGTCACTCTGGGCTCCCTCCGTGGTAAAGGCAGTGAGAGGAGACAGATCCTGATGGTGGGAGGGCAGAAGAGTGTTCCTGGCTGTAAAGTGCTGAGCAACAGCAGAAAAAATATGGCAGACCCAAACGTGGGTCTGCCCAAGTCCAAAGACCTCTAGCAGCCTTTTAGGGTATACATTATGAGAGGTACAATGCACATGAGGCCCAGTTCCCCCTGACCTCAGTCTCTGTGACTCCTACTGGGGGCACTGCAAGCAAGCTTATATTGAAAGCTATGGAGCTGTTTTTAAACGGTTCTTTACAGCAGAGAATAATTAATTAAACAGGTGGTTCCATGAGCGGTGCTACTAATGATGGCTGCTTTCCAGGATTTCTCTCTCGTGTGGATTTCCAGGCTGTAACAAAGGTTGAGCTCATGCTGAGGTCTTTCCCTCAATGAGGGAATTAATAGGGCCTCCCTCCCTCCCTCTACTCTGCTGCCTATTTTCATGAAACTTGTAGGTACTTAATTTCTGTCAACCCTCCACACCTCTGTCTCACTTGGTCAAAATTGATCAACGATTTTAAAACTTCCCTGGGGATGGGGAGAATAAACAAAGGGAGAGAAACAGATGCATGAGGGACATGGCTGGAGAAAATCTGTTTCCTAAAGTCAAAATTATTGCCCAAGACTGGAATGGAAAACTGCTCTTTGTTTGTCCCTTTGGCCATACTGGAGGAAAAGAATAAGTAAGAGGAGATCAATGGTGCTGCTGAGGCTGTCCATACAGTTTTGGTGTCCATGTTTTAAAAACTTGCCAGTCTTTTTAGAGGGGACGTGGATGGCTGAAAAATCTTTTAAGGAACGGTAAAAATGTCTGACAGAAATACTTAATTTAATTTCCTCTGAGCATAGTCTTTACTACAGCATGTAAGTAATTTTACAGGGAGGATATAATACATAAAGGGTTCTTTAACTTTGCAAAAACTGATTTTGTTGAGATTTAAAACAAGTTCAAGTGTCATGTAAGCCAAACACTGGTTTTAGAAATAATGAACCATACGTCCACATGGGATTCTCCATATTCTGCCAGCTTCAGATGAAAACAGGAAAGTCTTCATGAAATCTGTGCTTTGGCTAGGTACAAATAATTGGACCAGTTACATAGGAATATATGTCATCCTTTGGCCTTTGTGATTCACCAATGCAGAGTAGATGGTTTAAGAGCTTAATCTGACCTTAAAAGTTGCTTAAATAAGAACTGAAGTTTTCCTTCCTGATCCTCCATTTCTGGGAGAGACATGACCCCCCCATCTTTCCCTTCCTGAAATTGTTACAGGGCTACTTGGTTAACCACTCAGTTGCCAGGGAAGTTGCAACTTTATGAAATATTTGGGTGAGAAGAAACGCCAAGGTTTTATTACAAATGAAATGACAGATTTTCTTTCATGGTTTGCTGTTTTCCAGAATCACCAGAGGGCGCCAATGCAGACGTTCCCAGAAGTGATGTTTCCCAGAGACTTGGAACATCTACAGCCCCCAACCCATGTCGGTGTGCAAACAAAAAAGGGCGACTTCTAAAAGTGTTTGTGGTGAAAAGAGGTATTAGGTCCTGGGGAAGTGCTCAATGCTAAGTACAGTACAAATCTTTTCTGGAACCTATGCCATTAGTGCATTGGTTGTCTTTGACTTAAATCGTTCTTAGATGCTGACAGTAAGATAGACCTGTGCAAAACCAGTTTGGCCAGAAATTAGTTTTCTCATTCCTTTCAGCATCATAGTTAAGTTTGGAATTAGAAAGAACACCACGTGATAACAACAATCTCGGAGCATCTGTCAATTTGTGCTTGAAATAGAAATCTCTGCTGCTGTTCTGACATGGAAAGCCAAGATATTTTTGTTGTTTTTATCACACAGATTTGGCTCATCTGGAGTATATAGGATAAGAAACAATGGCATTCGGGCATCTTTATTTGTCCTTTGTACCCTTTAGGACACAGCAATAAGCAAACAATGAACATTCCCTTCCAATAGGAACACTTTGTGCACATGCCCCAAAACACAACCTGAAGACAAATGTACTCTTTTAAAAGGAAATGAGATTTATGTTGTAAGCTTGTTTAGATACCAGCCAGAATGCCACATTGCCACCACATTGTGAATCACTCCTTCTCTCTTTACAGTAAAGTAGTTTTACTGATAATGATGATAATAATTCACTATTTTGGCACAATTTTGCAAATTATTATCTCTGTTTTCCAGTTCTCATTCTAAATGAGCAAGAAATTGGAAGAGCTGAGACCCAACACTTTTCCCCCATCAGGTCCTGAATTTCCTGGCAGTTTTCCTTGATGAGAAGGTATGAAAGTGATGATGAGGTGATAGAAATAGCAGTCTTGGGACACAGAGAAAAAGGTTGGAAAGGAACTAATAAGTATTAGGAGGAGTTTGAATGCAGAGGTGACGTAGTTGGTACCATCCACAGAACTCGTGAGCTCAGACTGTGTTTGTGGCATGACCTGACTTTCCCCTCCAATTTTCTCATCCTACTCCCAGCAGTTTTTCGTGCTGTGTTAGGCATGAGGAAGCAAGGCCAGCTTCCTACTTTGTCTTCTTGGATGACAGGCCTGGAAACAAGCAAAAAAACTTGAAGATAGGAAATCCCATGTGGTGTTTTTTAATGGTTTAATACCTCCTACTTGATCTCAATAAGAGAGAAATAGGAAAAGGTTTGTCTTTTCTGTGATATAGCTGCTTAATAATGAAAGACAAAAGTTTTTTCGTATATCTGTCTCTTCTGACTGGAACAAACCAAAGGAATTTAATTTCTAGTGGTATCTCTGGGAGAACCTGTGGAGGATGCTGCTCTGCAGATCTCAAGTCTGAAGAAGTTCTTTTCTTTAACATTTAAAACAAATAACAAGCCCTTGCCACACTCCCAGACTACTGCCTGACCAGGATGGAGCTCTTATGCTTTATACATGTTAAACATCTCCTATTCATGGCTAAATTTGACTTTGTGTCCTAGGCTAGGTGAAAAGACATTTCCAAATAAGAAGGAGAAGGAGAAAAAAAAAAGAAAGGAAAACCCACAACAAAAACAACCAAAACACAAGAAACAAACCATAAATTGAAATTTCTGCAAGAGGGGGTGTCTGTGGCCACTGTTGTTGTGCATCCTAAAAAAATAGTTCTCTTTATGGAAATTCACAGAAATTCTTAAGGGAAAGTGGGGAAAGGAGTTCTTTTATGGGCTATTTTGTCCTTTTTTTGTCTGCTCTTGCAGTCGACTTTTTGGCAAAATACTGCATCTTCAGCCAGGAGAAGTTGGCGATGCACAAAAGGGCTTTTGAAGCAGTAAGTGTAAATTCAGACTTCTTTTCTTTTCCTTTCTTCCTTTTTTTTTCCCCTCTCCCTCTCCTCCTGTGTCTGTAGACAGCTAAGCAGAAATAATAAGCACCATTGCTTGCAGTACACGTCCCATGAATTACGCTGACATCAAATGTAACTTTAGAATGGAGGCACGCTTTATTCTTTTCGACGAACTGTTCCCCTATCCATTCTTTATTTACATGTCGTGAGCCTAAGCGCTGCACAGCCAGTCAGAACACACACACAAGAGGGGGGAGAAAAAAGGAGGCCATTAAACAAATTAAAAGGGATGGGGATGACTAATACAGTACTCTTGGAATCTGCAATTTGATTAGTCTGAGTTTAATACACAAAAGCAGCGCCGAAGCAGGAGGGGAGTCGAAGTGCTCTTTAATAACCTTCTACAATTAAATTATGGTGATGAATTTAACTATTCTGTGCTTCTAAAGGGGTCTTATTATCTGATTGACTCTGAAAGAAAGTCAGTATTTAACCAGGGTTCTTGAGTCCAGCTATTGGAAGTCATACAGTAGTTTTATGCATTAACAACTATTTTTTTTGTTGTTGCGTGCCTCTTCCCATTTGAATTCATCTGTGATTTGAGAAAGATGGCTCTAAGGGTTATTCCCACTTCTTTTGATAAGAGTGTATGCTGGCCCTTTTACTGCACTGCCCAGAGAGTTAAAATGAAAATTGTGTGGTTGGATTTGTCTCCTGTTCTGTATTTTTGCTTGTAAATTTTAATTTTCATTTATAGTTTTAGACTACTTCCCTCTGCTGGTCTTCTCTATTGTCTAACAATGCATCATTAAAATGTTGACTCTGTGTAAAGCATGCAGAGATCTTTGAAACAGACTTTTGCCATTACATGGCAGGAATATCATTCCACAGTTTATCCTGACTTGTTTTCTCTCTGTCCTTTCCCTTACATGTTTTTTCATATGGTGAAGGTGAAGATGTTGCATGTAAAAAATATTAGCAGGGAGGGGAATTGAATGCATTCCTTAAAATCGTACATTTCTATTTTACTAGTAAGTGTATCTCTTGGGGTTCTTTGATCTTTGACAGAGAAAGAGAAAGAAAGGGATGGACTTCATAATTAGCCTGATGGCAAAATCAGAGAGCTGATTTTATTCAAAGTAGAGGGATATGATACATGCAGAATCTGAATTTTCCAGCTTTTACTTTGATGGCCAAAATGCTGGAGCTACTTTGCAAATTTTGATCTGAATATTTGGAGAGGATCTAGGCTGAGGGGATGAAAAGAGAGAATTATGCAGAGTACTGACTATTCAGCTAAGGCCTTATTCTGATACTTATTTTCATGCTAAGTTGTATCTTTCTCTGCCAGTAGTTTCACTGAAAAAAAAAAAAGGAAAAAGAGAAAGATACTATTTCTGGTGCTAAAATGCTGTGCTATTTGAATGAGGGTGCTATATCCAGCACTCATTTTGTTCATACCCTGAGTGCCCAAGCAGGGCTCGGTGCCTCTGCTCCATCCAGTGCAGCTGATGGCTCTGGAATGGCCCCTGGCACGGCTGAAGGGCAGCACTGCCCCACTGCCTGCACAGCACCAAATGTGGGGCTGGGCTTCTGGGTCTTCATTCAGCCCTTGTGCAGCTGCTGGCTCTGGTGAATGAGGCCAGAGCGGAATTTAGAACTCTGCTGCTGCGCAGAGGAGGGAAGGAGTTCTCCCCCTCTCGCCCTGTGTTCACCACAGTGTCCCCTGCTACCTGGCAGGCGAGAAACAGGGGGTCCAAGGGGCTGCTTGCCCTCCTTTTGTGGCATTTTGCAGGCTGTTACACAAAAATGTAGGAGAACAAAGTATGGTGGTTCACAGCTATGGCATAGCTTGCCATAGGTAGCAAAGGAGCAGCTCATGCAGCTGAGGAGAACACTAAAGTTGGCAGTGAGAGAAAAGTGCAGGCTACATCTCTGGCAGCCCTGTGCTGGGTGCCCTGAATGTCTTAGAGAGGTTTGAAAATTGCTCCAGTTTATGTTAGCTGCCCTCAGGGAATGTGAAAGCATCTGAAGGTGGTCACTACAGCAAAGAAGAGACAAGGTTGTATCTCTTCCTTCCTGGCAGAGCTGCTCACACACCCTGGGGAGAGGACATGGGTGCCTGTGCTGTGCTGCTGGCAGGACAATTCCCTGCATCCCCCTGCCGAGGGAGCTTGTTCGCCCACAGGCTGCTCAGGTCACACTGGACACTGCAGGTCTCAGCATGATGAGTCTGTGTGCTCAGGTGCCTCTCCTTGCTCTGCTCTCAGCTCTTGAGCTGTCTTGGGGCATGTTTCTGGACACTGATGGTCTCTACACCTCTGTTAATATGGATGGAGCTGTGGACAGCTTATATGCATTTAGAGGCTCTGCTCTATATTTTTTAGGCATATTTTTTACTTATGGTCTATCTTTACCTCTGTGGAGAGTGAATTAAGACCAAATATTTTAGACCTCCAGATGAAGGGCACTGGAGAAAAATTATACTAATGTTTTGATATTGCAGTTTATTGTTTTGTCTTAAGAGTAAAATCCTTCTTCTTGCTTATTAAATCATGGTAGAATTTTCCTTGTGAGCTAATGATGACAGGCAAACATGATGTCAGTTTTTAACAAGATGCCAGCCAGAGGTTTAAGAGAGCTGATTTTTATCAGAAGCTTTTATACTACTTGAGTAGTAAAAAAATACATTGTGAGTAACATCCATGGCTTATGCATGGTAAAAAGGGCAGCACACTGCATGAAACCTGGGGATGCTGGGCTGAGGAGCGCTTCCTTTTAAGAAGACTGCTCCCAAATTAACTTGTTCCTATGCTAAGGATAGCAGAAACAGTGCTGCTGCTAAGCAGAACAATTGCTTTCCCTTTGTAGTCTGCCTGCTGGTTTGTTCAGGCCTGCTTTGTGTTCAGCCTTGGCTGGGTCTGGGACGGTGGTTCAGTAACTGTGAAGCTCTGTGTTAGATCCTAGCCAAATCAGTGACACACAAAATCAGGGCAGGCAGTGAATCCACAATGTGCCAGGTTTAGGAAATCAGCACTGCATACATGAGCCAATATCCTGTATTTATTTTGCTGTTTTCTGTACCCATCTCTCTTGCATCTGGGTATTTAATACATATTTCCAACCAGCAACACACCAGCCTTAAATTAAATTCCCTGCTATGAATATCAAAAAACAGGCCCTTCCTTCTCTGTGCTGTTCCAGCTTGCAGCAGTCACCAAGTACAAGACCACACTCCCCCCAAGCCTCCTCCCTCTCTCCTCCCTCCCTTCCTCAAAGCAATTTTAAACTGCTTGACTGAATGCAGTATTTGAATGAGGATTTCAGATATGGGCTCAGGCTTTCTCTTTAGCTTACTGTGAGAGAACAGTGCAGAGAAAAGGGTCCATTGCAGTGAGCACACTGACTGTAATTAACTTCATTATTCACCAGGTAAAACACCAAGGAATTAATTAGGCACACCTAAAATGAGCATGGTTGTAGTAATATAAAAAAAAATTAATTGTTTAAAACAAGGGGGAATTCACCAAGAAGACAAATGGGGACTTCTATCTCCTTCCCTTTAGCCAGCTGTGGTGGAGTCACAATGCCAGGAATATGCAGTGTAGAGAAGGAAGCAGGGAAACAAGGCACAAAGGTTGTAGTGGAAAGACAAGTGAGAAGAAAAAGTTTGGCTTCCTCAGGTATCCCCTGTTCCCCAGTCTGCTGCCAGCCCCAGGGATGTGCTGAGCATTGCTGTGTTCATTGCACAGATAAGAGCTTGGATCTGGCCCTTGCTCTCCCTATCATATGATCTCTTCTGTGAGCTGCTCAAGTTCCATCTAAAAGCTGTCATTCCTGCTCCCTCTGCACTGATTAGCAGGCCTTTCAAGATGCAGGCTGCTTTGGTGGTAAGAAATCTGTGTCTAATTTCCAAAAGACTTTTGTTTTCATGGTAACGCTGCCAGCTTTTTAGCTTGTTCCTTTTTCTGCCTGCTTACGTTGGAGATATTTAGTGAGGCAATTGTGCTCCAGTTCAGCTGTGGTATTGCCAGGCTGACCAAAGCAGGCTCTGTCAGTCTCCTTTGTGCTCCTCTCCTCACCCTGGACCTGCTCAGGTTGACTTTATCCTCCTGCCCCTGGGCACAGCAAGGGCAGGAGAGTTGGGGATCCAGGGTGAGGCAGGGCAGCAGGATGGTCAGGGCAGTGGGATACCAGCCCCACAGCGCTGGAGAGAGGAGAGCAGGGCACATCCACTGGCAGCCACCAGGGTCAAATGCAGCCTAATGGCTCTAGACACATCCAAAGCAATGAGAAAAGTCTGAGGTCAAGCCAAGAAGTCAGACCACAGGTCAGGGTCAACAGTGTCGCTCATGTGGGGTCCAAGGGCAAGTGTGGGAGTTTAAACACAGCTCCTGAGCTGCTGCTCAGGGCCCCAGTGAGGCTCATTGCTGTCCAGTCAGCCAGGTTGGCCAGTGGTGTCACCTTGGGGCTGACCCTGCAGCTCAGCCCCAGGAGCAGGGCAGTGGCAGCAGAGCCTTTGGGGGTGATCAGAGAGGGCTCTCTGGCAGTCTGGAAGGGGGCAAGTAGACCTCCAGCCATCAGCACCATCAGAAAAAACCCCTCTTTCCACTGCTACTTACTGGTAATTCTCTACTGGAAATATCCTCCTCAACAGACCTTACATCACATTGCTCACATCTGCATCATAATTCTAGCTCACATTTCTCTCTAGTTTGGCCAATCTCACATGAACTTCCATCTCCTCTGTCATTTGCCACATCCCTGTCTAACAGCAGAAAATCCTGTCCTTAATCCTGAATTATGAACCTTCAGACATTGACCTGAACTTTGCCCCTCCAGTCCTCCCTAACTTCCAATCCTATGAGAGACTCTGATTCTTTTTTTTAAACTTGTGCTAGTTGAACCACTGCTTCTCCTGCTAGGTATTTGCTCACCTGAGCTTAGTGCTTCTGGTCAGGAAGAGGAATGATTCTTTCATCCTGTGAATATTACTGAATTCAACAAATCTGTGACTCACTATGACACAGAGGTCCCTCTCCTGTTTCCCTCTATTTCATTCCATGCCCTTTTTTTTCTCTTGTTGACTCTACCTATCATTTTAAATACAGAGTAGTTATAATTGTAGGAGTCACTTTCAATTTAGAATATTGAGCCTGGAATTGCATTTAGATTTTGATTAGTGTAATTTATACTGTATTTTTAAGAATTTGTGCTGATTAGTAAGAGTTCTTTCTCTTACATCCTGGTGGGGACACTTTATTGGGTTGTGCTTTGCATAATGAAGGTGTTTTGGCCCTGCTGCAGAAGTGGAACGCCTTCTGTAGATCTGCAAAACAATCACAAATGAGTATAAGAAAACAAGCTTTCCTTTCAAGAAGATAAGGCTGGTCCTAAACTTTCAGTTGTTGATGGCATGGATCATTGCTATGGAAGATTTTCATCTGGTGGGTTGGAAGCATTAAATCCAATGGAAATCTTAAGGTGTAAATATTTGCTTCCATGTTTCTGATCCTTTTAAAGCTTTGGGTGAGATGAAGTTGGACAATGACATTTTTTCAGGTAAGGTGCCACTTGAGATCTGCTAGAACCTTCTATTTATTGGGAGCTCGTGCAAATAGTTGAGATACTTGGTTTCTTAAGATAAATGTTAGTGCAACCTGACAAAATTAATGTTGTTGTATATCACATAAATTGTGAAAGATGTCTGCTTGTGTGTGTGTCTAAAAGGGAGAGAAGTTTTATACATAAAACTAAAACCAGCAATACACCAACACTTTACCTTCCCCTGCCCCCCAGTATTACCAACCCAGAACATGTTCACCAGACTTCTGGAACAGAAAGCTCCATTTCGAGATGTTTGAATGTTAGGAGTTGGCAAGCTGATCCTAATGGTGTCCTAACTCCCCTTTACTCTCTTTCCACAATCTTTTGCAGAAAAACCAGTGTTTTCCAAGGCAGTGAAAGGTGATTTAGTGACTGAATAGGACGAAGTGACTAGGTTTTCTAGTCCCTTGGTTACATCCAAGTAACCAAGGGACTAGATCCAGTTTCCAAATTGATAACTGAGCTTGCTCAAGCACACTTCCAAACAACCAGAGCTTTGTGGCAGGGTGTAACAAAAGCTTTAGTCCTTAATGTGCTGCCAGGCCCAGGCCATGTGTGTGCAAATGACCCCGTGGTGCTGCCAGTGTCAGTAAGACCTGTGTCAACCTGTGGTCTGAGGGCTGTTTGCACAAATTTGTCTAGCTGCAGAGGGCATTTCTGCACAGTTTGCTTCTCTTCCAAAGTGTCTAAGAGGAATGTCCTTGTGTTAATGGTGAAAGCTCCCCTCTGCCTTGGAGCCCTGCCTTGTCCACTGCATGTCTGGCAGGTACATGGAGAGCAGGCAGTGTCCTGTGGGGGCACTGAGGGGACCCCCAGGCACCTGCTGGTGTAGGGTACTCCTGCTTAGCTTGCCTTTAGTTCTGCTGAATGGAAAGCTCTGGAGAAATTTGGCTTCTCACCTTTTTAAGGTGAAAACTGACTGGAGCAGAGGGTCACCTAGGTTGTGCAGAGCTGTACATCAGACTGGCTGTGTAACGTGTGCTTTCTGTTGTTGCTCAACTCTTATTACATAATGAATTCATTAGTGGAGAGTAGGGATATAAAAGTTTAGTGAGAACCTGAGATCATTACCTGTGAGTAATTAAGGCATCTTTTCCTTTCTGCTGCTGTACTTTCTCTGTTGAGAATTTGTGAAATGCACTGGTATTAGCCATCAAAATATTTATTGACTTGAACAGAATGAGATACTGGCTGTGTATGCAGGTCCTCAAGGGAGTAGATGAAGGACGTGATGTGGTGGGATGTGACAGCTTCTTCATTGTTAATTTTCAGTACTGAGCCAAAAGTGAAAACTGCTGCCTGGAAAGATGCTGAATGGGAACAGAGATCAACAGTCCAGTTAGCCTGCAAAAACTCCCCAAAATACAAATTCCAAGTTTCTTGACGACAGAACAGGTATTTGCTACTTGCATATATGACTGGCCTTATTTTTTTTTTCCTTATACATTACATTATTCTTCATCCAAATTAAAGTGAGCTTTAGTAGTCAGAGATACTCTTCAAAATAGGAAGCCAACTCTGTGACGTTTACTGGACACCTTTAAAACTGAAAATAGACTCTGAGCATATATAAGTAAAATTGAATGGGAGTGACTTTATTCTGGATGGGATCTTGAAAATCCTTTCTGTGTCCTGACAATCTCATTCTCATGTGTGAAGAAGAGTCCCATGTTGCTGGAGATGAGTATCCCTGCTCATCCCTGCTGCAAATCACTGCTCCCCAGTGACTCTCCCCTGATGCCTTGACACATCTTACTCTGACATGCCTGAAGCTGCTTCTTCTGTTTGTACAAAATAAATGAAAAAACTCCTTGTTGCTAAGCTACCAACCTCTGCAAGATAAACTTTAACCAAAGGTTGCAACCTGCTGCTTAGCAAAGCTCTGGTTTTGAAACTCCATCACCCCAACATTTTCTTCCAGCTCCCTCGGAACATTTCCCCCAGAAAATATCTGTCAGTGCCTGAACAAGACTGTTCACCCCACTGGCAAGGCCACAGGCTGCCTTTGGGGCTGCCTGCTGGGGGTGAGCTGCAGAGCAGGCAGCATGGAGTGCTGATGGTGCACAGTGGTCACCTCCTTCCCTCCCTCCTGCCTCTCTTCTTGCTGCCTTTCACTCCCCTTGGAGGGCAGGCACAAAAGGAAACTCCACTTTTCAAGACTGTTCCGTTTGCATCAGGCCAAAATGTGTTTTTGACTGAACAATCACTTTCTGTGCAGACAGTGACAGCTCAATTGGTCCGAGGAGGGGGGTGGGAGGGGTGCTAAGGTTTTCTTTCACTTCTTGTTGTGTTAAACCATGTCAAATGAGACTGTTGAAACAACACCCGGTTTGTTTGTCTTGTGGCCTGGTCTGGGGTGTGAAATAATTGGGACAGCAGCAAAGTGTTTGCCTCCCTCTACAGCTGGAGAACACCCCCAACACAGCTTCTGCCCCTTCCCTCATTCAGTGGGGATCTGAAGAGCACCTTTCTCTTGAGAAAAGCTCCCCTGGGTGCCAGGTTTTTGGTCTTGGACTCTGTCTTGAGCATCTGAACAGATCAAAGGCATACTTAAAGAGCTTGGCTAAGCTCTCACCCTTGCTTGGGATATAAAATTGATTGAAGTAGGATGTTCAAGTTTCAGGTTATGCCTGATACTGCTTTTTCACTTGATTCTTCCTTTCTATGTGTCATTTCTATATGTGCTATTCATATGTGCTATTTCTTCATTATCATCTTGATGGAACCGCAAGTATAAACCAGTGCAGCTGGTGAACTTGAGAGCAGGGGAGGGAATCCACAACTTTATGGTTATAAGAAGCATGGAATGCTTCCATATTTCCTCTCTCTCCCCATAAAACACAAACTATTCTCTTTTTGCCCAACGTCTGCATTACAACTTCTGTTTTTATGTCCTGTTCCTAGAAAAGACATTCCTGGTTTGTAACCGTGACCTGCTTTGGCATGGAGTAGGTATTGTTTGGGTTTTTAAAATGGCCATTACTAATTATTTCTGGAGGTTCTTGACATCATCAGAGCCTGATAAAAGTCTCTAAGAGATCAGTCCTCCCACCATTTAAGCTCTTCTCCAGAAAAATCTTTCTGTCTATCACTACAATGAGAAAGAATTGATCTTGCTTCTTCTCTAACTCATGGAGACAGTAAACAGAAGATTGAAGACAAACTTTTAAGAGAGCCCACAGTCCTACACCCTGTCCTATGTGGACTGTTGAATCTGAAGAGGGAATGTTTTATAATCATCCTTTGTGGAACATGTATTTTCCAGTCAAAAGCTGGGTGCTCCTTATAATTATCCAGGTAAGCACTGAAGCTCCATGAGAGACACCTGGGGTAAAAAAAACCAACAAAACAAAAACAAACAAACAAACAAACAAAACACCAAAAAGGTAATAGTCTTGTAATAGTCTTGGATGTGAATGACTTTTAAATAAAAAGGGTTGATTTGTGTGAAAGAAGCTGTAAATCACATCAATTCTTGCTGTGCAAATCTTTTCTTCTCTGTGTCCCCTCCAGAAGATCATAAAGCTATTTGGATTGTGCAGGACCTGTAAATATCTGGCTCACTGAGAAAAAGAATGAGTATTAGTATCTCTGTAGAAAGACTGTAGTGTATTTTAGCTCAGTATAATGGAAAGCCACAGACAGATTTAAAATCCTTCATTTCATTCAGAATTTCTGTATATTCATAAAATTTTTGAATTTTCAAAGTTGTTCTTCTATTACTACTACTACTGTTTATCATGTATTGAAAAATTACTAGTTGGTGAAGAAGGTGGTGTGGAGCCAAAAGAAGCTAAACTGCTGTGCTTTTGTGTTCAGTGAAGGGAAAGAGTAAGAGGTTTTGAGGGTTTCCCTCAACTTGAAAAATGAAAGCAGAGCTTAACTACGCATTGTAAAAGCCACACTCTGAGACACTGGAGTTGTGCCCATAGGGGACTGTCTAATTTTCTAAAAACTAATATTGTGAGTGTTCTTGCAGGAGGATGCTGATGAGATGGGTACTTGAACCCCTAGAAAGTTTTGATGGCCTTGAAAGGAGTTGCCTCTTTATTGACTTAAATAAGTCAACAGATCCATGCCTGGAAAATTGTGAGAAGGGTGGCAAACCTTTCCAGTTTTCATACCTTCATTGTTTGTCATAATATTTGGTTGGTCAACACTCCCCTTACATAAAGGAAAGCAACCTCACCAGCAGCACTAGCAGATGTGTGAGGTATTTTTTAATTAAACAATTCTATGCATAACCCATTAATGAAATAAATAACACACATTCCTATTCCATCAGGTTTTGGAAGTAAGAGTAGTGTTCAAGGTCTGAAAGGCCTGGAGAGAAATTAGAGCTCTAAAGGAAGGGGAAGGTCAGAGGTCAGCAGTGGAAATGGGGTGTATGCCTTCATTTTTAGACAGGTAATTTTGGCCAGGTAATTGGGGTATAACAAGAAGATAACATTAAATGTACAGTCAACTCGTGCTACTCGATGTTATGTCTTTGCACAGATTTTTTTCTTTTTTCAATTGTTAGCTTCGTTTTGAAAAGTGACAGAGGATTTGGGATCTGTCCCGTTTTGGTCAGCCAATTTGGCAAAATGTAGAGGAGTCTAAATATAGCTGTAGGAGATGTTGCTTATTAGGCAACTGAAACCACTAGACAAGATAAAAATATGTCAAATACTCTGTGGATTTAATTTCAGATTGAGCTAGTCTCCCTGTATAGAAGCTCCACTTCTGTGGTAGTTGCTATTATTTACTTCCTACAACACAACAATATTTGATTTTATCTTAATGTTTTGTATGTGCCCAAGGGTTAGTAAATTTTCCAAGTGTCATGGTAGTGCTTGAAAATTTTTCACGTCCAGCATTTAAACATTTATTTGGCTCTTCAAAGGATGCTGGTTTGTAGCTGATGCACATCAGTGGAGCTGTGCCAGCTTCCTCCAGCTGAGACTTTGGCCCTTCAGTGCTGGCCTTTTTGCAGTTCTCTTATCACGATCCTGTTTGAACCATCCAGACATACAGCACAAACTCTGTTAATGCAGAAAAACGGTACTGGGAAATACAGAAAAAGAAGTATAAAAACCTCTGTGATTTAATCCAAACCTTACAAAGGCGTTGTTTCTTTGGGCACTTTCTTTGAAAAGACTACCATTTCAAACAAAACAGAAGGAAATTAGTAGGAAGTGATTATGGAGACAGGAAATCTCAAAGCCATGAAACTGTAAATAAAGTGTTATTTGTACTACTGTACTTGGTGCCCTGCTTTGCATTCCCAGCACGAAATGTTAGACAAGACTTTAGCACCAGAGCAGGGACCAAGTTATTTGGATGTTTAAAAAAAAAAACCGACAAAAGAAGTAAAAAGTCCAACCACATATTTCATATGTTAAAAGTAGAAAGTATTTTGGACAATTATTTGTATGGGATTCTTCTGGATAGATTTTTATCTGAAACTTGAAGCCCTGCAGCCAGTCTCCATCACAATTTGCTCCTCTCAGCAAAGGATGTGACTTGTTTAGACATCAAACACGTATCAAGTGGCTCAATGTTAGTATTCTGAAGCATCAGCTCTAAGGCAGGCGCCAGTGCTAACATCATTACACAACTGATGTGGCACTATGATAATCCAGTCCAGCACTGCCTGCATTTATTGTTTATTTTTATCAGACCTATAAAAGCTCATCTTTTCCATCTGTCAGCATTATCTTGTGTGATCCATTTACACAGCTAAGAGGGATGCATTACACTGTGCACTTGCATATCTGTTAATGAACCACCTTAACCTATAGTAGCAACAATGAGTGAATGAACACAGATTTTAATTGCTTCCATTATGATGTGTTTGCTTTGGGAGTGGTTACAGTCATAGGAAAAGTTAGCCAGCAAAGTTATCCCTGCATCTTTACTTGTTTGTATATGTGCCTTCAGAAAATATCCCTTTCCTCTCCCTTCTTCAACTGCCACGTTTTGTGTTTTCTGTTGGAGTTTAAAAATTATTTGTTCAAAGTGATAATAAAGCAAAGCACTTGAGCAAGAGAGCACATACAATTCCAGTGTGGTCTGAGGAAATGCTCTGAAGCACATGAATTTTACAGGAGTGAGGATCCTGTGTTTTCATGTTATGAGAGGCTGCTGAGTTCTGTGGACAGGAACTTGTCCCTGAAAGACAAAGGGTTGACAGAACCAAAACCTAAAGGCTGCTTGTTGCTTCCCATTTCTCTTCAAGCAGAAACGATTTCCTGAAAACTGCCATAAGACTTCTGATTCTCAGTGGCTTTTCATGTCAAGAGAGTCTGGGGGTAAGATCTGTACCTTGATGTAGAAGGGACATCCATTTGGAGGAAGCTCCAAGGAGTCTGGTGGTGAGACCTTCAGTGTGCTTAGTCTGGCACATCCCCACGTGACAAGGAAATAGAGAGGACACCAGCATTATGGTTATTGCTGGTAGAGTAAGCTCTGCAAGCTTTTAGCCAGGGCAGCAAGGATAAGAACTGGACAGAGCAGACTAAAAGTCAGCTCATGTTAGGAGAGTTTAAATGCAGCTAGGTGGTTCACCCAGCCAGTATTACTGCTGGTACTATTTCAGTGGCTGCAGAGGCAGTTAAATGGATATTATGTCTCCTGAGAACATTTTGCACCTGATGTAGTCGGTCTTTTTCAAAAGGTGGGCACAAAGCAAGACAAATACGAGGTGGCTGAGCCCTACTTGCAAGTCATCACCATTCTGATGCCTTAAAATTAGCAAACACCTCCTTTGCAAAGGGAGGGGGAAAGGAGGAAAGGAGCAGAGTGGAATGAAAATATTACACTTACTTCCCTGTGCTACAGTAACAGTGTGTTGTATAACACAGAGACAAAAATATTTGTGGTGGTCTTCTTTATTGATTTAGAGGATGTACTTAAATTGTCTTCAGTGTCTACTTGTGTATGGCAATGCCTAAATTACAGCTGTAATTTTTCGTGGCCTCCTTCAGCTTTCCTGCCCTAAAGCAGTTTTTCTCCCACCAATCTGGTGTCCTTGCCAACTTCTTTGGAGAAAGCATTAATATTTTGGGGGGATTGTTTTGCTGGCTGTGCTAATCGGGTTTGTCTCTGCTTCCATCAGGGCTTTTTATCCAGCCTTCCCCCCATCCCCCTGCCTCCCTCCCTTCCAAGCAAGGCAGCAATCTGTTCTTTTTTAAACTCTTCATCATCTTTGCTCTCTCCATCTCAGTTTCCCCAGATTTTAGAGATTGTTGACTATTATGTAACAGATGGCCTGACAGACCTCCGACTCTTTGCGGTGATGGCTAGCTTGGCGCAGAAAATAGCAGCACTGGAGTAAGCATTCAGCAGCATAGACGCTCATGAATTTTAACTCCTCAGTGACAAAGGAATTCAAGGGGGTAAGAGCCAATCTATCAGTAGCCAAAGTAATTAGAAGACTTAGATGGCTCTCTGGTGCAGAGTATCCCTTCTCTGCTATGGGCTGTTCATAGTAGATTAGGATAGTCTATGTCCCATTGATCTCTAAACCATAACTATGCTTCAAAACAATGGGACAGCTTAATCCAGAAATTGAGACATTCGAGCAAGCATCAGTGAGGGCTGTTCTTTTGGCTTGTAATGAAATGTACTTTGCAGCATCAAGCAGGGACAATGTATATTGAGCAGAGTTACACTTTGATTTTTCTTTTTATTGCATTCCTGGTGAGCAGGGGTAATCACTTGCACTAAATGACCAACATTCTGTCTCCAAACATTTAATACTTGAGGAATTCATTTTCTTGCCCTCTTTACATCTTCTATTTTCTTTGTTCGTTGTCATTCTTGCTTCTGTATGTAAGATTGTTGAAAGGGTTCTTGTAAGTGACCAGAGTTTTGGCACCCTCATATAGCTTTTTGTCATTTCTAGGAAGTTTCTGAATATATCATTCCCTTTCCCAGAAGTCTAGCTGCTTGCCTTTCAGAAACATTTCTGTGTCTGACCAGTCAATGGAAGCTTTTTCTTAAAGTAGGGGAAATGGGGAGAAAAGACAGTCAGTTCAGAAGAGCAAAGAGCATCTTTAAAGCAAATCTGTCAAGTATTCAAACCAGAGCAGGTTTATAGTACTTTTAAGATTAGACTAAATAAAAATACCTGGATTAAGTTACTTCAGAGGCACAAGAGCAAAAGTACTTTAGAAAAGTAGAGATGAGGTCAAATGAGCCTCCAGGGAACTGAAAATAAAGGTAGTCTGTTGTGGCTGTGCTGTATCTCTGTCACTCTGTATAATCTGGCAGTGTATGCTGAGGTAGGTGCTGTGTGTCTCCCACAAGAGGGTTACCAGCT
The DNA here is from genome assembly GCA_013399835.1 of Leptocoma aspasia. Classification (NCBI taxonomy): domain Eukaryota; kingdom Metazoa; phylum Chordata; class Aves; order Passeriformes; family Nectariniidae; genus Leptocoma; species Leptocoma aspasia. Next base: position 31,945 of record VXAX01001644.1, on the reverse strand, counting down.
CCACTGGGGCACATCCAGAGGTCCTGTGTCCTCACACTCACGCTCACAGCAGGCACTCCAGGACTTCTTTTATCCAGCAATGTTTGAATTACCTTGAATAACTTAATTTTCAGTAGGAACCTCACTATTTTCAGCAGAGGGGAAAATCCAGGAGTGGTAAGCTGACAAATGTTGCCCATTTCCTCTTTTAGATGTGCTCTGACACCTCTACAGAGGAGGAATGGGCTTCCCTTACAAGCTCCTGTAGTTTAGGAATACTTGTCCCATTGGAAGTCAATACTGGAAAAGTTTAATTCCAGCCTGAAAAGCCTGCAAAGAGTAGTTACATTATATATCACTCAGCAAGATGTGTGCTCAGCCTCAGTTTGCATTGGATCCTAATCCAGAGCTAGTCCACAGCCCCAAACACAGGTAAATGGTGTAGATTGCCCTGCAGGGACAAAATTCTCTTTGAAGGGCTCGATTACCCCATTTCCACTGCCCCTACCCATATGCAGATGCACACATGGAGACACACCCCCCTTCCCTCAGCACATCTCCAGTCTCCAGTAAGTGCTGTAATACAGGGAGGCCCAAGAGACCTTCCATTGCACCTTTGGGACACAGAAAATCACCCCTCTCCATGCCAGATCTCTGGCTCTGTACAAGTGCTGAGTTTCCCAAGGATGGTGTATGGAGGGAAGGATGCACATAGAGGTCAGCCAGAGGCTCCAAATTCAGCAAGAGGTAACGATCTGCCTAAATTATATGAGCTCAAGTAATGTCATTTAGCAGCAATAAGTCTGTGTTTTAATTAGAGTGACACTGTCCCAAATGGCCATTTTAATAAGGTTTAGAGATTCTGGACACAGAGCTTTTCTGCTTTTGCAGGCCATAATAACTAGTTAGTTGTGCATAAGGTCAAACAACAATATCTGGTCAGCAAAGTCTTCATTTTGCAAAACAGCTTAGAACGGGATGAGCAAATGATATAATAGTCATAAAACTGGCTTCTCCATCTCTGCCTACAGTTTATCCAAGTGGCACAGCTGAGAAATAACTCTCCTAAAAGGAACATCAGCATCCCGTCTTGGGGAAAAAGAAACCTTGGTAAATGTTCCAGCTGGTTGGAGGTACCAAGCAGCGACACGATCCCCACTGTTGCAACACAGGGGAACCTGGCTCTAGCGACATTGGTCCCTCATGTTCATGGCTGAGGTCCCTCCTTCTGCAGCAGGAACAAGGGTGGCTGTGATTTGGGGGCCCTGGATCCAGGAGGTCAGGAACTCTGCACCCACCATGGGGCAGATGCTGAGCTCTCCCCTGGTGAGGTCTCTTAGATGCAAAGTTGAGAGCAGTGGTACTTAGTCCTTCAGGAAGGTGTCAGCTGGTAGCTGTAAGGTGTTTGAGAGGAAAAGCCATAAAATCCAACAGAGATAAGTTTATGAGTAAAACCTGCAGTGTTACTACCCTTAATGGGTCCATTCTGCATCTCAGAAATATTTGGCATCTTTGAATCATAACCAAAAATAGCTGACTTCTGTCTCCAACTTCTCTATGCAAGTATTTTTCATGCAGTTTTGTACATTTTTGTTGATTTTTTTTTTCTTGTGGTCTTTTTCTTGCAATAATGCCTCCAAAAATCTTTCCATGTAATGTTTAGGTAACTGTGCCTTGAACTTTAATCATTGGGGAACTTTTCTTATTGCTAATAATGGGCAGCTCACTGAGAAACAGACTAAGATAGAACTCTCCTGCTGAAATCATATCAGACATCCCAGGATTTCTCTGACAGTATCCATGCTATTCTGTTTTATTTTTGCTGGTCTGATGGTCAACAACCATGTAACAGCAACAATAATAATAATTTAAAACAATCTTTTTGCATTATTTATTGTTGACTTTGTCTTGTTTAGACAAGCAAGTTTCTGAAGTTTAGTCAAGTAAAGAGATAGAAATAGTTGGCATCTAAAATCAATAAAAGACAAGTGGAGTGCAATTCATGGCTTCTTTGTGAGTCAAATGCTCCAGCCCCAAAATAAACATCTACAAAATGAAGGTCATTTTCATCGGGCGTCACATGTGAAAACTACCTGAGGGCAAATAAATGTGGGGATCACGTTCTTATCAACTCTTTCTGTTAATAATAGCCTGGTCACTGGGGACAGTCTGTTAGTGTTGGCCCATTGGGTCAGATAAACAATCCCGAGTCTCTCCCTCTCTTCCCCCGCTGTGACCTGGCCCATCTGCTTCTCTCTGGCCATATGGTACAGAACTATGTGGGACTGGGGACATTATAGTTTTGTGCATCTCAATGCTCCTTGCTTTCATTGAAGTTTTGCTGACATGACATTCCTTTGAATATTCCTTGACAAAAATGGGGTTTGTTTTGGTGTTGGTTTTCATCTCGGAGTATAAATGAACACCGAGGTTTAAATCAACAGACGAGATTGGTAACAGACACATCAGGTGGGTAGGAAGGCTGGCTAAAATGTTATTTTTCCTGATCTTAACAAGTAAAACAGAGTCCAGCATATGCAAAAATGCAAAGTTTGCTTGTTTTTGTCATAAATAAGCTCAGTCTAACAGACTGCCTGAGTGCCATGGAGGAAGCAAGGTCTGACCTGAAAGCTGTAAGACTGCTTCAGAAAAAGTGAAGAAATTAAACCCACCGGGACAAACTGTGCATAGATCAGACATCCCTCTCCTTCTCCAGCTGAGGCAAGGGGGTTTCTGGGATGCTGCAGCTCTCTGCTTTGCTGTTGTTGAGGTCTCAACCCCAACCACTGCTCATGGGGCCTGTCAGCCATGCTCTGGCAGTGCTGGCCCTCAGAGACCTTCATCTGGCCAGCACAATGGGGCCTCAGAGCCTTCCTGAAGGAGCCATTCCATTTTCCAGTCAGTCCTTGTGTATGGAGAACACACAGGTATACTCTCCACTGAGAGCATGTTGCAAATGTCCAATTAGGTCTAATGAGAGCTCAGCTCAGGCATCAAAGGAGGGAGAGACAATAGCAAATGCACAATACTCCTCAACGATCCCTTTACCAAGAGGAGGATGTAATTATTGTGTGGGTTTTAACATAAGCCTATATGTTCATCCTGCACCCAGCATCCTGGGGCCCCTCTCTGCTGGGACCTCTGGACATTGCAGCCACCACATGCATGACAGAGGCCTGAACTAGAAAAGTAAAATGGGGATTGTTGTACAAATATTACTACAACAAGCTGATTTACAAATTTTCTGAGGCAAGTACTCAATGGCACAGTTGTCTCTCAGTTTCTATAAAACTTTAAATAGAAATAAATCCCCAAACAGTCAAATCCATATATATGTCACTCCCTACCCTTGAGTTTCTCACAGTGTCCCCTCATGTTTTCACATGCTTTGTGTAAAGTCCCACAGAAAATATCATGTAAAGCTCCAGAGAATTATAAAATCAGTGAATATCTTCAGAAGAATACAAGGTTTTATGCTGTTTTCACTTTGCCAATCAATCCTGTTATTTCACAGTTCTAGGGAGACGCCTAAAATTCGTTCATTATAAAAAATAAAAACATTATGACAGGCTCTACAAATCTAGAGATTTACTGTCTGAGGCTATATTTAATGCCTAGGAGTCAGAAATTAAAGAACAGATTTTCTTGGGACATCTGAAAATTCAGATGTGATTGAGAGTCTCGGTGCTGGAATTTGATGTAGATAGGCTGCCTTTTCTGCCAAACAAAGAGCTCGACCACCTGCTGCCTCTGTAAAATAGACCCCCAACCTCATGATGTCAGAGTGAGTTTTGCCATGTCCTGGCCCAGTATTTAATGGATCAAAATGTGTAAGTCCATCACCCTCTGCTGCTGAGTCTGTATGTGCTATAAGGTGCTAGCAGCACTGTGGAGGGAGAAAGGGGAAATAAAGAGGGAGGAAGGGAGACAGCCTCATCCTCCTCTCCACTAACCCTGTTGATCAGTGAAGCAAGGCTCCCACTACCTGAAAAGTAATACTATTCTTTGCATGAATATCTTTCTGATTCCTCTGTAACTGGGAGAATTTTACACTTAGAAATCAGGGTTTAGAAGCTACTAAGCAGAATGTCATTTCACAAGTGGTTTTGCACCTCAGTAGTGATTGTAGAGCAATGCTTGCTGCCCTGCTGCCAAAGGAGAACCATATTCCTGTCACAGCCCCAGGCTTGACTGTCATTTACCTCCTTTCCCTTTGGAGAAACTAATACTCTGGACCTAGATTGTGTGTTCTGGGGAAAGCTTTCACAGCCTGATTTGCAAAGGAAAAGAACAACAAAACCCCTCCCCAGAAATCTCCCATGACAAAAATTAAAAGCAGATAAGAATGAGACATATTTCTTGGGTGATATGATAGCATTTACATCACATTACATTACATTGCATTACATTACATTAAATTACATTGTTATTTCCTTTAAACAGGCTATTCCTTTCAACAGGGGTGAGGAGGGTAAGGATGTAAGAAAAAAATTGTTTACTTTGCAGTTGCATTCAGTGCTACCTCAGAAATCCTCTGGACCAGGGAGTTCTTGTATTATGGACTGTGTGGGGGTGTTTTAAGATTCATAGAATGTAGTGATGTTATATTGTATGCATCCTGTCAGAGAATTCCATAAGAAATATGAATAATTGCTAAAGTGAGTTGCTCAATAATCTGCAACAATCTTGTCATAGCCATGATCTACCTCCCTCTCTACAGCATCTTTGTTAAAATGTGCAAATGGAGTTATAAAAAGTTTCAGAATAATGTGCTACTAAGAGTTTATGTAATCTTATGTTTCAATCAAGAAACTTACTCTTAGTTTGCAGTATGACATGTGTACATGTGTTCCTACACAAGCTATTGTGGAACTAAAGTGGCTATTGCAGTATACTTTTCACAGTTTAAGAAGACATTCTAACAAAACTCACAATGCTAAATGAAAGGACAAATGCCAGCTACTGATCTTCACTATTCTAATCATAAATGCACATTGCTTGTCTCACCACTCCCTGGTGGGAGAACTTTCACAAGTGCCCTGGGCCTGTAAGCCTTTAGGAGCCATAGTGTGTATTTTTGAACCAGTTTATACTGTACTGTATCCTATACTGTGTATAGTCTATAATCTTCAGGGAACAGGATTTTTTCTTGTAGGAAATCAGACTCATGCTAATCCAATACCCTGATGCAAGGAAGGACCATATATGTTTCACTGAATGATGCAGCCAGCCCAGGAGCTGCTGATTAGGATACAATATGCTCTTGGGGAAAGGCTCTTCCCAAACCCATGGAAAGGGATGATGCCCCCAAGCCAGAGTTCATGTCTCATTCTGAATTTTTGCTTCTAATGCTCAATAGTTTGATTCTGTGTTCTCTTCCCAGATTAGTATTGAGTGAACAATAGAACAAACCAGGGGTTTGAGCAAGGTTGGAGTGAAGTTGGATTAATCGATCATGTTAAGTACTGGGGAGAGAGGCTGATGAAGAAGCACAGAAAATGGTGAGTGGTGGCTTCCTTGTTGATTCATTTACAAACGTGTTAGTAGAAGAGTGATTTTTTTTACTGTTCTCTTTTCCATTTTCTAATGTGAACTTCTCTACACAAAATCTATTCTTAACACAGGTTTATTTTCATCCTTACATATAAAAATCTCTATTACTGGCTCAACACACACTCAGGATTTCTTATGGTTTGTGAATATAGGAACGAAACCAAAATCGACTTGACACCCGTCATGTACAGTACAAAGACCGAGATGGGGTCCGAGCTTGAACGTGTGCAAAGCTGAGTAATACTAGACTGTTATCTTGTCATTAAGAATTGCTTTGAGTCCCTATCTGTTCAGCAACTCTAATTAATGATCATTTAACTGTACTGTCAGCCCTGTTTAAATGGGAGTGTTGCCAGTTGCTTCCTTCATGCGGGCAGCCAATAGGTGCTGGGGGAGTCGTTCATGCATGGCATTGTCCCAGTGGCTCTGGGCCTATAGCATCCCAGTTTAATAGGGCATTCAGGGCTCATTAGTGAGGAAACACATCAGGAGTGACCGCTCCACTGCCACACGTTGCAGCTAATAGCCTCGCCGAACAGAATCGTTTCTGTTTCTGCTCGCTTGTTTTTGAATCCTTTCAATGTCAACAAGTGGTCATGTCGGCAGGAGCCCGCCATTCTCCCCAACAGTTTTATCCGTTGCTCTCCTGAGCCAGACTTGTGTCCTCCTCCATTGTTCCAGCCACAATGGAGCCTGAGCAATCACAAAGGCTTCACAGCCATTCATCATCAGCTCACGAATTCTGGGGTTGAGATTACCCGCCAAACTTTTGGGCCATCATTTTGGCATAATGTGTGAATGCCCATGAAATACAAATAGTTTCTGAAGTTTACACTTTTGTTCCAAATGCATAGGATGACTGGGGGGGGCTGTGGTGAGGGGACTGGATGGAGGGAAAGAAGTGGAAATAAAATCCAACGTTGCTCTGGCTAAAAATAGACAAGGTCCTGTAGAGGGAAGATAAGAGACAATGAGATTTCTGCTGGAACGAGAGGTGTAGAAAGGAGCAACCAGGGAAATGGAGATGTGTCCAAAAAAAGTATGATCACACTTTTGGCTCACAGATTTGGAAACAATCCCTTGGCTTTGGCAAGGAGGCACGGGCTGCTCTCGTGTTGCTGGGATTCAGGAAGTATAGGGAAAGGGTGCCCCTGGGTGAGCTCCTCTCTCTCCATTCATGAGAATAACCAGCATTTTTCCTGGTTACTGGAAACACAACTGGCAAAATGCTCCCTGGAAGCACACACCTGCTGCTTGTTATGTGTATTAGGTTAGCATTTAGCCCTTGTTGTGCTAAATGGAGAATGAATGGATGTTTCACACCTGGAAACATGAGATTTGAAGATGTAGTGGCTTTACCAGGGACATACTGTTAAAGTCAGAGATGAGAATCAAAGCTAAAACATGCACGTGTGTGTGTGTGTTTGTCAGTTTATTTTATGCATTTCTTCTATGGTGTTGTGTTCTTCCCTACATCTCCAGTGGCTGGGCTGAATCCCACCTGCTTGATTGCTAGGCAAATCAGACATTCATTTATTGTGTACTGACTACTGCCCAGACATGCTGCATAAACCCCAAGCATCCTCCAAATGATCCACTTGGGATGATAGAGAAAGAGTGCACTGTGGCCACGGTGTTTAACAGTGCCATCAGATGTTGGCTGGGCACATGGCACAGAGCTTGCTGCACCCTTCCACCTCTTCCTTACCGTGGGCTCTTTCAGGGAGTTCACATTGTGTTGATTTTTCCTGAGTCAGGATTAATGACTAAATTCCAGTCAAAAGAATTTGGTTGTGGAAATTTTTGGAAACATTTGGAAATCCCTGTGAGTATCCTACAGTCTCTTCCCAGTCATTTTAACATGCCAGGAAGTTATAAGGAAGTTCAAAAGTGTTCCTAAGAAAAGTGAAGGTGATTTTTTTCTGTCTGTCACTGAAAAGTTAAGTTTTTCATAAACCACAATCATAGCCAAAGATGCTTTTCAGTGCAAGCACTGAGAAATGGTCTCCTATTTCATTTTATACTGTATATCAACTAGAGGCTTATCTTTTTACCTGTTGCAATAATTGGAATGGGAAAAAAAAATTGACTGCCTGTACCTTTTTTTCCTAACAGGTCAGTATCCACTTTATGGCCCAGATTATTATAAAAGTACCAAGAAGAATTGCATGTGTACCAAACACATTTCCTGACAAAAGTTTTGGGTGTAGAGCTGAAGCGGTCTCCAACATCAAAGGTAATGGAAAACACCATGAGCATTTTTAAGCCATGTTTTATTTGATCATTGCCATTCAAAAACAGTCACAAACCACTGATTGCGTACGTATTGTATTTCCTGTTCTCACATTAAGATCTTCTGCAACCACAAAGGACTGGCTTTGGAAAGTGGGCTGTATATGAGATTCATGGTTATCTACTGGAGATACTGCAGCAGGGCAGGTGGTTCTTCTTGCCTTGCTGCTTTTTGCACAGGGATCACTGATAGCTATGTCTTGCAGACAAGGTAAGCAGGAGAACATCACAACAAGGAATCTCAGAAGGTTCAGGTGTAGTTTAAGTGCATTCCAGACATCAGGACTTTAATGGGCATACCCATGTCAACACATCTTTAGGGATCCTTAGAAATCCTGGAACAGGGACCCCACCTATCCATGGGGTTAGGCAGCATCTTTGCAGAATTTGTGTGTAGATGTGTGTAGTGGAGCAATGGAGTAAAACCCTGACTGTGGTAAATCAGAGGGGTTTTGGCCTCAGTGTGTTTTTAGGTACTTGTCCCAGTCAATCCTACCAGACTCATAATGGTATGGATCTATTCAAGCTTTTCAAGGACAGAATTTTTCTTTTTTCTTTTCTTTCTTTACTTTTTTTTTTTTTCCCCCTCTCTAAAGCAGCTTAGGAAAGAGGTAACTGCTCCTTTTCACAGTCAAAGCAGGATATTCTGAACAGAATGTTAACTAGACTTGGGGCCAGACTGAAGAAAGGTTTGAGTGGTTTTCAGATCTGGGTTTCTGGCTTCAGGATCATAAGTAATAATATAGAAGGGAAAGTATATCTGGAAAATTTATAGATATCATACTTTGAAGTTTCTTTAGTTACCCTAAGAGTTGGAAGTTTTCTCTAAGAGAAAGGAAATCATGCTGCGTAAAAAAAAATTAATTTTTCTTTCTTTCTGTTGTAGTTGTTGCTGCTGTTGAATTTTGCAGCAATTTTATGAGATTGTTGATTAGTTGAATGGACTTAGAGGCTTTGGAATTGCAAATGTTCCAGGCTGGGTAGGTAAAGCATTCTGGTGCTCTTCACAAAGCTCCTCCCTGAGATGCACGTAGGCCTCTACTGCTAAATACCAGACCTCTCAAGTCCTAATCCTGCAAACACTTAACTATATGCATCTGCCTAAACAGAAGCTGCTCCTTTGCTTAAAAATCTGCACATTTTGATGAAGTTTTGTTATTCTGAAAGAGAAATTCAGTGAAATTTATGTGAATACCTAAATTTGTGGATTTGGAGCATACATGCGGACAAAGCAGTAAACTGAAATATATGCTTGCCTCAAAAATGCCTTTATTCATAGCTTCTAAAATCACATCCGAACACATCATGTTTCACTGCATAGAGAGATGATGATTGGAAGTTGTTTTTTAAAATATAATTTATAATGAAAGTAGCCTGGAGGGAAATACTCTGAACTATACTAAGCAACTTAGACGCAAGCTTTGTCCCTGACACCAACCACATCAGTGAATGATATTGATTTCTTGTACCAGATACCATGCTGGTATTTCAAAATGCCACATCTGAAATATGGCTTCTTATCATCAGCAGATACATTTTTCAGTGGTGAGTAGGCAAATTGAGCACCTGATATGTGACATAGGTAAATAAGAACCCAAGTCCTGCGTTGCTCAGTCTTACTTTGCACTCTGCATTTGCCTGAAAAATGTTATTTTTAGGTCAAAAAGTTATATCTAGCTTGAGTCACATCAAGGATCTCCCTTAGCTCTGTAATGATGCAGAAGTTCATCATATGTTCTTTTATTTCTTTGCTTCACATCTGAAACTTCTGGGTTTAAATTATAATATTTATGCAGTGAGGTAACCTTAGATATAACAGTAGTACAAGACAGCTGCAGAGTGGTTGTGAGAGGGAAAGCTTAGGCTTCAGTAACTGTCCCAGGGAGCTGATGAAAGGGTTAATATAAAGATCAAGCACTAGGCAACTCACTTTTCCCTGCTGCGTGCTCCTCTGAACGTGGGGGATTGCCACTGGTGCAGAGTTCTACGGCTTCAAAAGTGAAAATCCTTTCACACTTTCTAGGGCAGTGATTTTGTGACTTGAGAGAAGTTCTGATTATCTGGTGAAAAACCAAGTGAGCAAAACCAAACCCTATGTTCTAGTGCAAACTTTGTGCTTCCGTTGTTAGGTTCTTCTCTTTTTTTTTTCTTTTTCTTAGGGCAAGTAACTTAAAGAATAGCCTTTCCTTGTTGATTGCTCTACCATTCATTGGACAGCATATGGTTTTTGTCTTGGGAATCATCCAACATGTCACAAAGGCAGTGATACTGGACAGTTACTAGGCAGCTTTTGTATACTTTGGGGATAGGGGAAGATGGTATTTTAATAGATTTCCTTGGGGATCTCTTAGAAGGGTAATTTAATTGTTGAAATCAAATTTTGGGCTCCTGTCACAAATCATTACCTTATCTTTCATCCATCTATTCCCTTGTTGTTCAAACTAATAAAACATGCACACTGCTCTCCATTCATGTGACCCCCTTCATACGTTTTTAACTGGTAACCCCAGATAATAATGGGTAGGTGGTCTGTTTCTGGGTGAGGATTTTTTGAAGGAATGGATAGTTTCTCTAGCTACCACATCAACAAGGGTGGCAACACTCATTCACTCAAGACTAAAAGCTACAGAACCACATGAGCATTGGTGAAATTCACGCAGGAAAATGCCTCAAAGAGAAGGATGCAACCTGGGGCACCACCTCAAATATTTGCATTCTGGACTCTGGCAGGCAAATTCTGGGCAACTGAGTCATTGGTGATCTTGAGACCCTTCCTGGTGAAGCCATTTGTCACCATTGCTATGGTAGCATTTAATCAGTTCCAGCTTTCACTCAGTAATGCTCTCAGAAGACAGATTGCTGAATTTTCTTGCAGCTGTTTGATTGAAGCATCTAAGATGAGGTGCATTAAGATGGTGGGAAACAGCCTGTGGTCTCACTGCTCCAGCTGCTCCTCACCTGATCCAAGCAATGTGCCACCTGAAGAAACATATTCAGGCAGCACCTACATCTATCCTGTCCCAGTCTCTCCATCCTCTGTAGTTTCTCTCATTTCTTCAAGAACTTGCAGCTCCCTGCTATCACTTTGAGTGCTGCAGCACTCCTGAGCATGCAAAAGTCCAGCAATTCAGATAGTAAGGAGACAGGGATGGGGGATGAGGAGCTCTGAGCTGGCAGAGGCCAGCTAAGGCAAGAAAAAGTGAGTAGACAGCAGAGGTGGAGTAACACATACTACGAGGTTAGTGGTGTAGTCTTGGGGCACCCTTAACCATTTGCTAAAGCTCAGCTGACCTCCAAACTTCTCAAATTTAATACTTCAGCCTTCTGGTCATCCCCTGGATTTAGGAGTGGAGAATGGAAATGATGTTTATTTCTCACTGTTCAAACACATTGCTCAAATGTCTCTGATTGTGTGTGAGTGATTGAGTTAAGTGATTGTGATTATTTATAGACAGGATTTCTGAGTTTGGCCCAGCTCTACTTACATGGAGATAACTGGGGTTTTAAAGAAAGGAATTACTGCATCATTCCAAAGTCCTCTTTAAGGCCCAGTGTTCCCTTTGCAGGCAGTGAACAAGAAGCATTCATCCCTACTGTTAAGTATTTACCATCTAAAAAAGCAGAAAACAGAGTATTGAGGAGCATCAGGTCCAAAAATAAAAATGTGTGTTCAGACCAAGGAGGTAATAGGCAGCAGCTGCGTGCTGTTTGCTCAATCATTTATTTGCTCCAATTCTATGGTTACTTCTTGTTTTTCACTACAACATCCTTCTAATTCTGTTCCCTTTATTCTTAAAAATATTCTTTTGGCTTTGTGAGCTCAGAAAAATTGTATTTAGAAACACAATGAATGACTTAAATAACATTTAGATACAACTCTTATCATCCTAGAATGGGAATCCTTGCAAGTTTATATGTGGGCTTCTAAAATAAAGGGATTTTTTCCTAGTTACTTCTGTGAAAACAGGAATGAATCTTGTGCTTTATGCACTCAGGAGCCGATGCCTGCTAAGTGCAGTTCTTACATTTTCTTTATTCCCAGTGCTAAGGAAACCCTAGCTTTTTTTTTTTTTTTCATGTTTCATCAAAAATGTTTTTCTGGAACAAACCAAAACAAACAAAACCCAACCGGTCTTTTGTTGGTTGCTCCACTTCCCAAAAGGGTCCAGGGCACTCAGTGACACAGCATCTGTCTTAGATGCTATTGAAGGCATTCAGCCTCTAAATGCTCTTCCACTGACGTTCTTTTATGCTGTGGTATTTGAAAAACTCATACAACAGGCCTGGAGGAAAGGAAAAAGGCATCTTTTGAATAGGGTAGAAAATATTTAATCTGCTCTCCACCTGATTTATCTCTTAAATTCTCAGGAACTTCTCTTTGCCATTTTTCTACTTTAGGGAAAGCCAACTATCCATATATCTTTATTAAAATGGATATTGTTTTTGCTATTAAGAACAGGTTATTGGAATAATCCCTGTAGAATTTTAAATTGAAAACTGGCTGAGGTCTTCAAGCCTCAGTGTCCTTTTACTGGATGTGTTTAGGATTAGACCCTAGATTTGTGCTGCTTATTTTGAATTCTATGTTCAGTACTTTTAAAGGAGAAAATGAATTAATGCAATTGCTTCCTTAGCAAGGCCTGTGGACTAATGTTGGTCTTTTCAGGACTGTCCCTTTAAACCATCTGAGGTGTTTATTTTGCGTGTGAAAAAAGACTTTACTGCTCTGAGTAACGTAATCCTGGCTGTGTGTAGAAATGGGGTGGGTGTGTGTGTGCATGGAAAGAGGAAGGCCACTTGTTCTTTTTGTTTTTAAAAACCAGTGTTCCCTTTTATAAAGAGATTTTACTGTAGCCCTCTGTAGTCTTCCTCATTATAGAGAAATCCAGTGAAATTGTATCTATTTCCTCAGACTGCTGTCCTAGATACCTTAACACCACATGGGTAGTAGATGTGCTAAATTAGAGGGGATTTTTTTTTATCACCTCTGTGGAAGTGTTTGTTCTTGTATCTTTTATTTTACTTCATAAATAGGAAAAAAAAAAAACATAAAGAAAGGAAGAAAAAGAAAAAACTTCACAGAACAGTAAACCTGAGACACGGATTCGAATGCCAGACAGTTGAATGAACAGGATAATCGGGGTATTTTTTTTGACAGGTGCGACAGACTGCCTATGACTGGCATTATAATCATTACCATTTTAATAAGGCTCTAATAGGGGGGCCGATAATTCAATGGGGTGTGAGGATCCTAATTCAACTCCCAATCCCACATGAATGTGCTAGAATTTGTGGGCTTTGTTTTCCTCTTTTGTACCCCTGAATGCAAATAATTACTGGCTATAGATTCAAAAATTCTTAGAACTGGAAGCTAAATTAGCTCTCCTAATACTGCACAAGAATGTCAATACTCAGGGGGGAAAAAAGGAAGTAAGTGGTTTTTGGTTGTTTTTTTGTATTACACTTGTGGTACTGCAAAGGTTCTTTAGCTTAAGTGGTTTGGTTGGCAGTGTGAATAATACCAGCGCTGTTTGTAAAGGACGTGCAGCTCTCTTTTCCCCCGCTCTCCCCAAAAGGAAAAGTAAATATATTTGTCTGAAAATCATTTCTGGAAAATCATATGCTGCTGTCTACCTGCCATTTTTGTTGATGTTGCCCTGCTCTGCTCCAGATGTGCCTGTCCTCTCTGTATTGTTTCAGCAGTGGCAAGTGGTATGTTCAGGATCTGTGGCTGTGCTTTCACAGGAGCCCTGTGGGCACTAAAGCAGTCAGTCAGTCAGCATTCAGATGATCCTACAACACAATTTCAAATCCTGAGGCAGCACCCCACACTGTGGTTTGAGGCTGAGTGCTGAAGGTACCCTGTGGGTGCAGGAGCTGCTCAACACCTGAGAAGAGTGTTTACAAATGTAAGAGAATACACCAATCTCTGCTTAGAACACCACTTACATTTGTGTTTAATGGCATTTGAGTAGCTCTTTTAAAACCCAGGAGGTTAAGGGGTCAGCAGCCCTCTTTCCTTGCTCCTCCCAGCTCCTACCATGTGTCTGACTGGACAGGACCAGGTAAGGACGAATGAACTCCTCTGTCTGTTAACGACCAGAACAAAAAACCTTTTTTTTTTTGTCTCTGCTGACCTGTGCAATGAATTTCTCTATTCATTTGTGATCAATAATACATATCATTATTTCTATCTAATGACCAACAGTGCTACATGGGACAAGCCTTTGAAAAATTGAGAGGGATATTTCCATATAACCCCTTGCAGCTGGAATAGGCTTCTCCCGCCCACTATTTCTGATCCTAAATTAGCTGTGGAGTCTTGCCATGCTTTCAGTCCTCTTTCTCTTTCTGCACATGCATTGCCTGATGTATAAGGAATATGAGCAGCACTTAGTGTATAAGGGAGTAAAAGATAAACAAAGGCACTTTATATCGTGTAAGAGTGGGGAACAACTGAGGTGGACAAACTGATCTGTGAAAACCAGCCTGAACCTTTGCCCCAAACTGAAATGCAGAGTTTTGGAGCTTGGCCAAAATCTGGTTAATATTTCTCCCTCTCTGTCTTTTAATGGTATTTATGGTTTTGCAGCACTTCCTGGTTTCATCTGGGTCCAAAAGCAGGAGACTGAAATATCATTGAAGAGGCTATTCACAGTGTTTCCAGCTGGCTAGGACCATAGAATGAAAGATCTCTCACAATCAGGTCTGTTCTAGAAGGGCTTCTGCCCAATTTCTGTCCTGATGAGGTTCTGATAAACAGCCAAACTGTTAGAAAATTATCCTAATTAAATTGAAACTTTAAAAATATGCTCATCAACAAAATAACTGACATCCTTCACCTGATGAACCTGTGTAGAGAGAATTAACTCATTAGGTTTCTTTTTTGCCTTTTTGTGCAGAAGATGTTATTTATTCTTGACATTGGAAGACTTCTCATGGACTTGATATGTGCACAGGCTATTTGTGCTCTCTTTGGTATAATGTTTTTTATGGATTTCAAGTTTTCATGGACACTAAGATGCAAACCCAGAGAGTTTCTGTTTTGATTCAGACATCGAAACAACTTCTCAATCCCATGATTTCTTTGAGCAGAAAATGACAGGATTTGGAAACGATCACTGCCTTTCTGCAAGTGCTAGAAAGAATATATGGAGGTCTGTTCCCCATTGCACTTGGTTTGATTTAGGCTGGATGTTGTTACAGAGCAAATGCTGGGACAGGCCGTGAGGAGCAAAACCTATAGATGGAGAGGGTGATCTTTCCCTCTGTTTTAGCTTACCTTTTGCTGCCATTGTGACTAATTATTGTTCTGTGTGACAATTTTCCTAGTTTGGGCTAAAAAAACTGTTGAGAAGTTTGTGAAGAACCAGCTGAAGATGTCTCTGTTCTCCTTAGGCCTTATTCAGTTTTCTGGGGGGCAAGGTAAAACCCAGTAGTTTGGAGACGACCTTGAGAGTACCCAAAGCTCTCCCTGCTGACTTGGACCACACAATGTAGTTAACTTTCTTCTAGGCACTGATCAATAACTTTGTTCTTCTCTCTTAGACATCACAGGACTCTGTGCTAGACTGGCTCCTGTCTGGCAAGTTCTGTCCTTGGGCACTCTCTCTGTCTGAGCAAAGGTTCCAGAAAAAAATGACAGTCTTTTTAAAGATTCACAGTGGATGTGTACTTACCTGCTATTCCTCTTATCTGTCAAGTTTGCTACTGTTATCATCACTGTATCATCACCATGTCCAGATGTGGGCCCAGAGCTGAGCATGGCTCTGGAACAGCTGTCCTGCCCCAAACAGCTCAGCAGTCTGAGAAAAATACAACATGCCTGAGGAATATAAGGGAACAACATTTGTCTATCCTGTGGTGGAGAAAAACTATTTCTAAACTTAGATGATTTGTTTAAGCTATGTAAAAGAGAGTACAGGGTAATTTATCTTGTTTTATTGCTCTCCACATGCTCCCTGTCGCCTGCCTGTTTGAGTGAGGCTTCTTCTTGGGTCATGTTTCAGCCCTTGCACCTACATAAGACATTCAGGTAAATGCTCCTGTGGGTTTAACAAGAGTGGCTATCAGTCTGAAATCCATGAGGAGAGACCCAAGTCACCAGGACTCTTCCCACATGATTCCAGCCCAAATGAGTCCAAACCTGCTAAGGAACACAAAACAAATAAAAGCTTTGCCTTTCCTGTTGAGGGGCAAAGCAGTAGGGGAAGGCATGGGAAGATGCTGAATTCCCTTTCCCCAATAGTAACTAGGGAACTAGGCAAGATTTAATTGTGTTGTTGAGCTTTTAATTGGCTAGCAAACTTTCTTGCAGGTGGAAGGTAAGTTACTTAAAGTTATCCCAAAAAACCAGAAGAAAGCAAACACC
The DNA here is from genome assembly GCA_013399835.1 of Leptocoma aspasia. Lineage (NCBI taxonomy): Eukaryota > Metazoa > Chordata > Aves > Passeriformes > Nectariniidae > Leptocoma > Leptocoma aspasia. The sequence goes on along the minus strand of VXAX01001644.1, from coordinate 15,750 downwards.
ACCCAATTCATAATTTTTAGTGATGTTATTCAGATCCAAAGGGTTATGATGCAGCAGCCAAAGGAATTATCTCTGCCTATATCACTGGTCTGCTGCCTGGTTCCAGCATTTCACTTCCCTCTGCTGTAGCTTGCCCTTTTCAGAGCAAAGTCTAATACTGAACTGTCCCTCAGCAGATCTGTTCAAGGTTGATGAAGTGTTTTGCAGAAGGGGCTGCTGCTATAAAAACTGCTGTAAAAGTTTTGACCATTAACATTCACTTTGATGTATCAAAAGTAACCATTTTTCCTAAAGTGCTGGAAGTTTCATTGTGCAAAGAATTTAGATTAACATTAAATACAGAAGGTTTTAGAAATCATTCACCTTGAAGGCTGGCAAAACTGGCATATTCACAGCAGAAGTGAAAGACATGTTTTATCTGTGTTGTCCTTTGTAATTATGCTGCTGAATAACAGGAGTATTATCACACCAGGGCTAGTGCCAGAGGATTACCCAAAGTTTTTCAAATGGGATGGTAAAGTGGTGCAGACAGGTGCATAGACAAAGAGCAAAAAGAGGGGAGGAAAGTGAGAGAAAGAAAGCTGAAGCCTCCTACTTTCAGCCACATAGCAAAATTAATGGTTTCTCTAAGTGAATAGCATAGCTATATTACTATTGAGCCTGTAAAATTAGAGGAATGGGTCAGATTCTTCATTTCACTTCTGTTTTAACTTAAGCAAAAGAGGTCACTTTAATTGTGCATTACCTAAAAAAAAATCTTTTCATTGCAATAATTTTGCAGTGGATAAAGTGACTCACAGGAAGAATATGGACTCTGAAATTTGCTTCCCAAGAACTCCCTTTGCAAACTGGGTGACGCAAACTAGGATTCCTTTTTGAATGTTCCACATGTGTGTATCCAGAAAGAGAGAAAAAGGCATTTCTAAATGAAGTTAAAATATCTTTACAAGCAAAATGGTCAACATAAGTACGTGCTCATTATATTTTGGTGTCACTTTTTTTTGTAAATATTTGTGTGTTGATTTATTTGTGTACATTAGAGTGAGATGGATATTTCTTAACCTCTTCAGAAAATAATGTATTTTTGCACAGTTCCTTTGCAAGATTAAACTTGGAGAAAGTTTTTGGTGCCACTTTTGAGTATGAAATGTATCAAGAGATGCATTTCAGTATTTACTGTTAATTACCACAAACAAAACTGTTAAGGTTTTGGATATGGATAGAATAATCTGGGGAGGGAGAGAACAGGACATTTGGGTATTTTGCCCTCTTTTTGAATGGTAGCTTTGAGAACATTTTGTGGTGCAAGGAAGCAATACTTCAGGAATTTGGGTTGCTGGGGAAAGTGGCCCATCTCAGATTTCTGTGTTATCTCTGTCTGTTGGCTGTCGCTGAGAACAGGGGAATATTTTAGCTTAACAATTGCCCTGCTTTTGAGGTAAATCTCCAGGTAACTATAGGCTGGTTACTACCAGTTTGGTCCCCACAAAGATCTGTAAGAGTAATAGGGAGGTAGGACAGGTCTGGGATAACATATTGATGTTCCCCTGACTAATGCCTACAGTGGGATTTCTATGATTCTAAGCAAGACTTTGAAGGCATCTGTGGCTTTGTTTTGTAATTAGGACGTGGCAGTTTCTGAAAAGAGGTCTCCTTAGAATATTTACTACAAAGAATTATCAGTATAAATATCTGTAATTGCTGATCTCTGAATCACGTGGTGGGGGCAAATCATGGGCTTCACAGCTATGCAAATAAACAGCAGCCTTGCCATGCCCCGTCCTCTCTGTTTTCCTGTCGTCTCTGTTCTTGTGCATCACTAAAGGGCATTGAAATTGCACAAGTCAGCCCTCTCAGCGGGCTTGGTGCCCTGCTGGCTCACAAGAAAAGGGCCAGCAGGGAGTTTAGGGGCAACAGAGTACACATGTATGTGCTCACTCCACATGCACGCCCTGCCTGTCAGCCCAGCAAGACCCGTCACCCTTCTGATTGTCGTTTTGATCCCACTCCTTCAGCTGACATGCTCTGAGTCCTCCAGCCAGGGCTGTGCAGAACTGACACTTTCCTGTCCCAGAAAGAGCCCTGAGATAACACACACACAGTAGATTTTGTGGTCAATCAGATTCAGTTTCTGTCTGAATTTAAAGCAGTGGTGTTGACTTGGTGATAGTAACTAAACATCGTTATCTTACTTTGTCTGTGTTATAACATAGCCAAGAAGGAACATCTGAGATCATGCCTAGGTTTAGATGAACTCACAAATCAGAAATTCATTCCCTTTGAGTTACTTTTTCATTTCTGCCTATACTTGTGAAAAAATAGCACTTCTTTATACTTTGGAACAACTTTACTGAAACAAAATGTTCTGGCATTATCAATTTTTTTTCTCTGTTCTTAGTAAAACAACAAAAAAAAATCAGTAAACTCAGTTTTGTTGACAGCATCTGTATTGCCTAATAAGAAAGTACTTAATTTGAAAATGCAGGGTCAGTTACATGGTTCTCAGGACAGTTTCTAGTGGGTGAATATTTCCTGATCCTGAAGGTCAAGCTCTGCATGAAAATTTGTGCCTCCTGTGTGATAATGCAGTAGCTGGGATCAGCAGAAGTGTACAAGATAAGACACGTTTTCATTAAATATGGCTGACAGCAAAGCTTGCCGAGCAAAGTATTTCTGCCTTGCTGGTTTGCCTGAAGTTTGATCCATGGATATGGATATGGTGAGGTTCTTTTGTTTTCCTCCTTTTTAGCCCTTCTTCCTAGGAAGCAATGCACGATTAAGTTGGCTCCAGGTCTCAATTTTTTGCGCTTTTCTGCTTGGCTAGAAGAGAAACCAGCCAGATGAACCTTTCTTACTGGGATAAAGCCTGAAACCTGAGGATCTAAAGAAGGGTGAGGAAAATGCAGATGCAAGTCTCCTGCTGGCCTGCTGGGACAGCACCAGGTTCCTTTGACCTCTTGTGGGGCATCATATCTTTCAAGAAGGTCCACTAAGAAGGATGACAGAAAAATGAAGTTTGTTGTCAGCCTGAGAAATTCACTCCTAGTGTTTTCTGCAATAGTTTTAAAAGCCATTATTTCATTTCATTTTATATAAGCCAGACTGCTAGGGGACACAAATCAGTGGTTCTCCATGGGTGATTCCAATTTTCCATTAGCAATGGGGTCTGGCCTAGATTTTGGATTAGTGTGTTCATAGGACTCATCAAACAAAACCAGGAGAGTCAAGACTGTAGAGAAGATTTCCAGAGGCAACCCCCTTGCAGCCCTTAAATATTTAATTTGCAATTGAAGTTCAGATACATTGACTACAAAATGACCCATTTAGAGCATGTAGAATTTTTCTTAAATAAATAAAGATGACTTGGTCAAGTGGGCTGGGACATACCCCTTATACAACTAGTAAAAAATTCAGGTATATTCTGCTTTATAAAAGAGCTGTATGACAGGAATAAATATGGGGTACAGAGCACAGCACTTGTCACAACAGTGAGCAAAACTGAATCCAGAAGTAATGTGAAAGCCCAGGAAAATATGGCTAATGGAGAAATGGATCCCTGCAAAAGAGAAACAGTGGCTTACTTTCCAGCTGCAAGGGGATAAACAGGATGAGAAAAGTGCTGGCTGTCAGGCTGGCTTGTGTGGCACAAGAAGTCAGGTGTTCCAGCTGCTGGAAGCGATGGAGCAGTTGTGCATCCCTGCTGGGGCAGGGTGTCAGCCTTGCTGGCAGACCAAAGCCCCTGGCTATCATTTCTGTGCTCTGCCCAGAACCACGGCCTGCTCTTTAATCACTGTGTGCAGGGAATAAGCTGCAAACCCACAGGGATTTGATTTTCAAGCAAAACTTTCACTCTTCCATAGCAAGGGAGGAAGGTTACAAAGGAGACAGGCTGACTTTAGATTTGTTTTGTTGGATTCTTTTGTTTGTTGGTTGGTTTTTTTAATACCTGCTCCTCACTTGAAAGTTTGTTGGTTTTTGTTTTTTTCCTGGATCAGTTTTAAAGAGCTCTAACATTTCTTGGCAGCGTGTTTATTTTTGAAAGGGACAAAATCTAGAAAAAGTAATATTCTCACCATGGTCACCTTTACCTCTCACAGCTGGCTGGAGCAGAGTCCAACATGTCTGTGAGAACACCCAAAAGAGAGGAGATTTGTGTAAGATTATGGAGATTTCCAAAAGAGCTGAATAACCACCATTTTTCTTTGTCTGTATATATTTTATTTACATGAATTTATTGAAATGTTCAAAGCCCTGGAATTAAAAAAAAAGTATTTTCTGCCACTATCATGCATTCAAACAAACAAACAAAATCCTATTGTACAGGAGGATGATAATACCAAGAACTGACATCTTCCTTCTACTCCATTTATCTCAGCAATGCACTCTTAGTCTGGAAACTGTGATATTGAATATTGTCAGGTTTCCACTAATTAATGAAAAACAAGCTGCAAGCACAAAGGATTAATTTGGCCTATTCAATCTGATCACAAACATTTTGAGAATCTGTTTAGCTTTTTTGAATGGTGTGAGGTAAACCGAGAGAAAAAACATCTTTTTTCAGCTAGTCAGCCAGAAAAAAAAAAAATCCACATGGATTTACCTAATGGGGTCAAAGCTGAGAAAAGCAGAACATTGTTCCTGGGAGCCAGACAAGGCAGTTATCTTATGGAGAGGGATGATTCTGAGGCTCTGAAAACTTTAGAGCTACTAACTACCCCTGTGAATTTAAGCTGACAGCTTTGCTCTGCCTTCAGAGGGAGTTTGCACTCCCAGTATCAGGTGGAACTAACAACTCCTGTGTTTTCTGGGAGCCACAGGCTCATTTCCAGGGATTTTGCAATGAGTGTAGTACAAAGCATCTGAGTCAGGTTCTCAGCTGGTGAAATCAATGTACTTGGTCAATGAAGAGCCTGGCAGTCTATATTCAGGTTCTACTTGGGCGGCGTGGAGTGTCTTTGATTAAAGTGTAATCAGAAACCAGCAAAGAGATAATTGGCATGTGTATTACTGCAAAACATGCATAAAACAATTCTGCTAGGCTTAGGCTGTAAATATGTACCTAGGCTGATGTGCTAGCAATGAGCTGCTTGCTTGCTCCTGGGACTTAATTACATGTTACGCCGATCGATGAAAGGTTAAAACAGTTGAATCAATATTTTATTGCTCTGCTGTAAACTGTGGTTATAACATATTAGACTACGAGTGGCTGGCAAGTTTAAAAGCATGTAACTGAATCAAAGTCTGACTAAGTGTTGTGTGTGCAATTTAGAAACAGTTAATACCTTCCAATTGAGAGGATTTGTTTCTAATTAATATAAAAGCTGTTTATTTAAATCCTAGGCAGGCAGTATTTAAATACACAACAAGTCACCTGGGAATCCCATCTAAACCACTTTGTGGAAAGCTGCTATGTTGTGCTGAAATAAATCCAGCATGAAGTAACTGTACTCTCTTCATTCAGAGTGTAGAACAGTTCTCTGCGTGCTGTTTTCTATTTTCTTCTTCCTGAATATGCTAAAATATCCTTGGCCTTGTTCCACATTAAGGAATGATGAAAGGTAGAGTGTTGCTGCAGTTTCCTGTACTCTTACTGCCTGTATATCCTCAGTCAGCCATTGGCAGCGCTTGCTTTGAAAAGGTGTCATGTATGAACAAAATGAAAGACAAGCCTTGACAAAAGGAGCACACAAAGTCAATAAGCTGAAGACACACAGTATGCTTAACAACAGTATTTACAGAGTTTACAAATTATAGTTTCTAGAGCTCCTAGAATACATGAGACCATGATTTTTTTTTCTTGATGGGGTTTTTCAAGTGGACTTAAGGCATTTTTTAAATTTTTGTGAGGTTTGAAGGGCTTATAGGCAGTGAGGATAGCAGCATCAAAAGGTCTTATAACCATGTGAGCAGAAGAGTTGCTAATTTCTTTGGCTTTAATTTTTAAATTTATTTTACTTTTTCTCCTTGCTTGAAAGAGTGGAATAAGTAATGGTTTTATTTAAAGAAAAAAGCCCAAAACATTTAAAAGTTAAAAATATTTCTGCATAATATGGAGTGAAATAGTTTTAAAAGCCTTCACAATTTTGTGCTAGTCCACCTTTCACCAGCAGTACATACCTGCCATTAATTTTCTCCAGGTAGCTTCATTTTCTCCCCTCCATTTTTTCCCCATTTCATCCAACCTCTCAATTCCCTATCTGTGTGCACTGTGGTGACAATGACACCTGCAGCTCATCCCAAACTATATCATAGAAGAAGCCAACAGCACTGTGAAAGGTGGTACTGGTAACTCCCTGCTTCATCTGCAGTTCAGAGAGTAGGCTGTGAATTTTAGCAGTTTCCTAAAGTGGGGGAGTGGATGAGGGAAAATTTGATGGTTTGGGCTAGATTTTTACTGTGGGTATGTTGAGCTGGGTCCATGTGAGGAGTTAGCAATGACCAGTCCCTTTACTGTCTCTTTTTTTTCATGCCCATCACATGATAGATGAGTTTGTCCCTTGCAAACTTGGGGAAGCCAATGCCTTTATTTCATTTTCCCCTGGCATAGTTGTAAAATCATCCTCAAATAAATTTCTCTGCTTCTTAATTATGTGCTAATGAGGTTTTTACTGAGTATTGATTCCTTCACACATCTTCCTCCAATCCTGTCAGCCGATCTCAGGCTCTGGCACTGCTCACCCCTTGCCACCTCCCCTTAGCCCAGGGATGTCTGCGCTGCAGGAAAGCGAGAGTGATGTAAACAGGGATTTTTAGCTGGCAGGTCTTTCAATGGCATGTGGTGTATTTCTTTGAAAGGAATAAACAAATCAGCTGGTTAAGCTCTATTTCTGCAGAGCTTCCCTGCTGCAGTTGGTTTCCTCGGTGTGTTTTGTGGCACCTCCATCATGTGCAGCTTTAAAATCTCTCAGGAGAGTAAAACCTGGTAGGTCAATCAGTAGGAAAGAACGTCATTGTATCAGGACTGGGGGGCAAGGAATGTTTGCCATGTAGACAGTTGTAATTTACAGGCTATAAATGATTCTATTTAGATAACAGAAAAATGAAGCCAAGCCTCATCTGTCTTTTCATTTTTTTTTACCCGACGTAAAAGAAGTTGCATTACCTCCTAACAAGCAGCACATCTCTGCTTTTTCCTATCTGCTGCACCTCTTGGCAGCCACCTCACAGCGTGGTTTAGGATGGATGTGTCACTAAGGAGGGGAAAATAATTTCCCATAACAATGATAAATCCCACTGTAAATTGAGGGCCAATCTCTGCACGAGAACCTTATGCATTGTAACTACTGACTAAAAGACAAGCACAGCATTCAGTAGGTTTGAGGGTGCCTTGGCTCTAAGAACAAGCTGGATGGCTGGTGGTATGAGGGTTATCAGGAAGTTAGATGCCATCTTCAGCAAGGCTTTGAACAGGCTCTCCATAAACCACAGGTGCATTATGTTGGGTTAAGCCAATTCAGATTGGGCTGCATGTCTTGGGGTGAATCCGGAAGAAATCACTGTCAGTGATCAAATATTGGTATATTGTCATACCCACTGATGTTGCTGTAATTTGAGTCTTTTATGAGGCTTTACTTGGCGAAGACTTAGAAGTGCACTGACTTAGAGCCTGGGTTATCTCTGAGCCTGCAGAGCAGGTGGCCAGGCAGTGCTCAGGTGGGGATTATTGCTGCTGACGGGGCTAGAACGCTTGCTTTGCACCTGCCTCCTCCTCATAACAAGCACGCTAAAGATAAAAAGAGTCCGATTCCCTGGCACTGGCAACTCCTCCAATGGTTCAAAAACAAATACTCAACCTTGACTGTAAAATTAAATAGAAAATAAGAGTTGCCACTACTTTCTATTGCATGTTGATTGACCTGAGCACTCTCCAATCGCAAACATAAAAGATTAGATATCACTTTCCATACAGGTGTATGCAAACCATTCTTCTTCTAACTGGGAGAACAAATTGTTCAAAGTTCTGGAAAATGTCCGTGTGCACTTTTACAAGTGTACTTAGCAAAAGGAAAGCATTGACTTATGCCTTCAAAGGTGGTGATTTACAATGTCCTGTCTAGCGTTTCCAAAATCAAGAATTTTGTTTAAGCTTAGCAGAATGTACTGAAAGGAGATTTCTGATGCAGTGTGTGTGTTTACAGTGCAAATACAGGCACAGGCTTTTTAGAAAGTAATTACTCAAAGTGATCTCACACAGGAAAGAGCCAGCACTACAAAGGGATGGGGGAGAAAGCATCTTCTTCTTCTTAGAGACAAGAGGAACTTCAAAAAGAGAAGGTTTCATGTGGTAAAGTCAGTCTTGGGAGGGATGAGGGCAACAAAGCAAAGACACAATTTCTGTTTGGAGGAGATGGACAACATCCTTGACTGTCATAATGGTTTTGAATTCAAAATTCACTGATTATCTTTACTAAAAAAGCTATGGATTTTTTTTAAGGAAAGGAGAGAGAGAGACAGAGAGAAAAGGAGTCTACATTTCTGAGAAAATAAAATAGCAAAACTTGGTAACAGTACTGAAAACAGCTAATGAAAGTTTTAAGATCGATTTTCAGCAAGCATTGGTCATTTATTTAACTAAAAACTGTTCTATATGCTTCCTAAAATAAAAGTTGAACAGTTTCTCACTTTTTTCTTGAATGGTTTGCTATTCCCCAAAATATGTGAGTCATCAGTTTCTCTTTTAGTGCTAGTGAAATAAATATTTTTCAAGAATTAGAGATGGAATTTTTTTCCCCCTGCAAGAAAGGGCCTACCTTTGCAGCAATTACCTCAGCAAGAGAAAGTCTGCCCCTCTTCTCCCTTCAAGGATTAGTTACTTCAGAGGCTAATTGTCCTAGTCTGAAAGGATTTATTGATCCAACAGCTGAAAAAAAAAAAATACAAGTTGACATTTCTGCCTGGGCAAAGACAGCTTTTTTCCTAGTTGAGAGAAACTGCTAGCTGGCTGCTGCTGCTGCTGCTGTGATCTATATCCTTGTAGCTATTTAAAATCAGGGACAAGATTTTCCTTTTCTTCACTGGTGTGTTCACACAGTGTCTCAGGACACAGAGCAGCCACTGAGGGGATGCTGTGCTTGAGTTGCTTGCGTTGCTGGCGTGTTTCAGGGCACGGCCCAGCAATGGTCAGAGTCAGTGGGAAGCTCTGGAACGTTCTGTGGTGAACACAAGGCTAGGTCCACGCTGCTTCCTGAGGGTTTCCACATGAACATTCTCCAGGTCTGACAGAGCAGGTCTGGGCAGATGTGTGGCAGGTCTTGGTGGGAGTTCTGGGGAGCTGGCCTTGGCACTCTCACATTTGCCTGGCTCTGTGCAGGCACCACGGATCCCTGCGGGAATAAGGCAAGCAGGCATCACGTGCCACCATCACAGCTAGAGTGGCAAACACCTTCTCATACAATATAAACAAGAAATTCTAGCTTATCCTCTTGTCAGATTAATTTCAGACATGTCTACCTAAAATTCAATTTCCTCCCTTTTATGCAGTCACTTCATATATTATTTTGGGGAAAAATATTCCTAATACATTACTGGGCATTTGCCTTTTTTCCAAAAAAGGCTTTTTTATGTTTATTCCTGTTTTGGAAAGTTTCTTGGCCGATGATTTGGGCTGGGAGATGATAATTTGTCTTTTAAGGCCTTCATACTTCTTCATCTCCCTATTTTCCTTTCAATGGGCTCTACAAATCATAACTTCCCACCCTTACTTAAGAGGATTTTTGATTATGTTTTAATTGCCAGAGGATTATCTAGGTAGGATAATAATTATCTAGGTAGGACTAGATTGACTTACATCATTGAAAGCTTTTTTCACTCTTCAGGCTGGAATATTGAGGTTGTTCAGTCCTAGCCAGGAGGTTCAAACTGTAACTTGGTGCCCTGTTTTCCAGGCTGCATAGGATCTGTACTCATTCTGGGACAAATCAGAGTCTGCATTACAAAGCAGCTACTCACCAGAGTAAAGTGATGCTCACCTCCAACTATGATCATGCATCTGGTCCTCTGCCTTTGGAAGGTATGTGTTCAGTTCTCTTCTCTGAGAACACAGATCAGAGATATTCCTCTTCAGTTTCTTAGGTTTCTGCTGAACATCCTAACTTGCCCAAAGTGTCTCTGCATCAGCAGGATGCTGTAAGTATCCTTAAGTAAGAAAGTAAGTAAGGGCTGGAGTCCTTACTGCACCATTTCCCCCTGGGCTGCAGCAGGGAGGAGATAAACTGTTTAAGGGATTGGGCTACTGCAAACTTCTGAGCAAAGGCCAGTTTGGGCTTTTCACGCACATGCTGCATCTCTTGCTGCCCAGATCTGTATTGCCTGCATTCAGCCTCTGTGGTGATGCCATGAATTATACCCAAATGCTGTTTGACAGCCACAAGGCTGAAAATAAAAATGCAGTAATAAAGCCAGCACTTTGTTACAGCACTGTACACAGTGTCTGGGCCTGTGTTTGTCGTGGAGGATGATTGCAAACAAATCTAAAAAGTTAGGATTGGTAGTAAATGACAGAAGGGTCTTTCCCTGTCTCACACCATACCTCACAAAACAGCCAGAAAGCATGAAGGGGAGGGACAGTGGAGGGTCTTTTACTCTGCATGCTTGGCTGAGCCTCAGACAGGGTGAGAGAGATCATGGCTGCATTGTCAGGGAGTTCAGTGAAAAGACACCCTGTTGGCTCTGAATTTGCTAGTTCAAGGCCATGCACGTGTTGACAGAGCTGAGCACAGGCAAATACTCCTGGCTGAGAGGAAAAGCCCATGTGTGTGTGTCAGGCTGATAAAGCTGCTCATCCTGCTGCAAGTGTGTCTGCATGGCAGCATGCTCTCCCACAGAAGGACAGTCCCCCTGAGCACTGTGGTCTGCTGGGCTCTGCTCCCACTTCAGACTGGTTTGGGAAATGGACAATTTGCTTGGTCTAAAAGGGTGGCTGCCTAAAAGCTTTCTTGCTCCCACCTGGTGCCCATTTAAACTGTCAGATCTATTACAACTGTGAAGGGGTTGTATCTGGCACATCTGCACCCTTATTTCTCATAAGCATTGCTAATTCAAGAGATTCTGGAGGAGTTTATGGATGGATGAACACCACAGAGCACTCTGAAGGGTCTCATGGTCATTGGACAAAATCCATGCTGTGCACAGCACATTCACAGAAACTCAGATCGCCCTTTCTATTAGATGTGTTAGATTAGATGGTATCTGAGAATCACAGTTTAACTGTGCCTTTAGTCCCACATCCCCAATTCTACAAAGCTCAAGGCTTGGCTGGGTGAATACCGCCGTGTGGCACCCAAAATCTGTTTCTTCTGGTATCATGAAAGGTGGGGTTCATACGGCAAAGAGTGTCTGTATAGTTGATCAAAAAAGATATTGAGTGAGTACTTGATGCTGAAGATGTTAGATTACATCTAACATCACCTGAGCTCTGTGGACCTTGCAGTATGAGCAGAGCCTACAGCCAGTCCCTCTCAGGGTGCTGCTGTCTCTCAGACCTGCCTGCCAGTCATTAGTTTTAATTTCTACACATACACAGTATGTCATCCATCTATGAATCTGCTTTTCTAAACATCACCACAAGGCCCAGCCCATTCAGTCTTGCTGCTGAAGCAGGCTCTTTTGTGCCCAAGTACTGAGCACTAAGACTGGTGAACTCCAGCTGTTGTGTCCCAATAATGCCAAGTGCTTTAACCATTACATGTTCAGCAAGAGCCACAGCCACATTCACCTCAAAGCCAGGAGTGTCATCTCAGCCAGGCCATTGCTTCTGAAGTCTTCACTGGCTAAGGGACAAGCTGTTTTGTGGGTTCATGCTGGAGCACGGGGAGGTGATGTTATGGCTCATATCACCATGCTGCATGCAAAGTATTAGAAATGTACCTGAGAACACACGGTCATCTCAGGCAAAATACCTGTGCCTTTGCTGTCCTGAGGTGCAGCATGGAAATAAAGCTTTTCTTGATGTGCTCAGCTGTAGGAATATCTTCCAAGCAGGCATATTTCCTCAGCGTTTAAACCATGTGATATTCCCTTTTAAATATTTGAAATATTTCTAAAAATATTCCCTTTGAAACCAAAGGGACTCGGCAGAGATTTTGGCTCGTGCATTTTGCGGGATCTGGAAGAGTTTCCAGCATGGTGTTTAGCCTGTCGCTCCCGGAGGAATTTCCATACTTTCCCAGCACGGCTGCCAGCCCTCCGGTGAGCGGGCCGGGCCGGGCCGGGCCGGGCGCGGGCGGGCGGCGGGCGCTGTCCGTGGTGCTGCCCGGCGGCGGCGCGGGGATGCCCGTGCGGGTCTGTGCGCACAGGTGTGAGCGTGAGGGAGGGTACAGGTGTGTGCAGACCGGTCCTGCGGGTGGTTATGTGTTAGGTGCATCGTGGAATCACAGAATGGGGTGGGCTGGAAGGGACCTGAAAGATCGTTTAGTTCCAACTTCCCTGCTGTGGGCAGGGATACCTCCCACTAGACCAAATTGCTCCAAGGTCCATCCATCCTGGCCTTGGACACTGCCAGGGATGGAGCACCCACAACTAAAACCCTAACCCAACCTGGTCCAGTGCCTCACCAGTCTCTTTTTATGATAAAATTTAAAAATTGTATAATTTTGATATAATTACACAAAGTCAGGATCTCAGGGCAGCTCTCACAAGTTCCTTAGAGGCCTGCAGTTTTCAAACTCTTCACAAGGTAGATAAATCAGTATGGACCAGGGAAAACTGTATGAGTTAGTATTGTCTTCATATCCCTTTACTTGTCCTGTTAGAAATACCACACAGACTGTTTTGAAAGAGATTGAAATATTTCAGAAACCTTTGAGTAATTCTGCTAATTATTTTTTTCTCTGCTTGGTTTTGGTAGAGAGTGGGACATGTCTCATTAGTTATTGTAGTATTTCTGTCATATAATACTAATGCTGCTGGTTATTTTAAAACTTGCTGAAGAAAACCACCCTCTTTGCTACAGTGTGCCAAGCTTGATTCATTCATATGATTATGGGCACAGACACCTCTCCTAGTTGCAGCCCTGGTATGAGAATTGATATTTAACATTTCTGGGGTACCAGAGAAACCAGTAAAATTGCTGGGCAAAAGCTGTCTTGCAGATGATGAGGTACGTTCCATTGCTTCATTTCTGAGCAGCATTTATTTTGCTGCTCATCAGCTAGAAAACTGTTCTGGATCTACTCAAGAGGCATGACCTGCTCACTCTGTCATGTTCTGCTGGTGGCAGGTACTTCTTGATGCTCATGCTCTCTTATAAATAGGTAACCTGTGAAGAACAGGTTACCTATTCACCTAATAACATTTAGCCCAGCAGGCTTTTCACTGGCAGCAGAATAATGCTTCCTGCTCTTAGAATATACAAATGTGGGTCTGAAATTCCATCCCTCCTTAGGGTGGTGGGAGGGAGAATCATGAGGTCTCTTTGTGGAGACCTCATGATTCACATATTCCTTTGCAACTTGCCCCAGGCAGCAGAGTTACCCAAATGCAATCACAGCTAAGCCTCAGTGGAGAAGCCCAAATCCTTTTTCTGCGTGTCTCTCCATGTGTTTTGATGGTGTCCTATGGGGTACCAAATCCTTTCCCGGGATTTTAGGGTAGGGAATGTGACAGAGCCACTGGGGCTATTTTGGCTCACAGGATGCCCACAACAGCTGCTCCAGCTCTGGCCAGCTCTGGAGCACCACAGAGGCAGCTGCTTTGCACTCACTGAGGATCTGGGGATGTTGTTTCCATTGCCTCGTGCTCTTGGTTTGAACCTTTCAGTGTCTGTACGCTGACCTTTGCGTACTTACCCTCCTCTCACTGGAGTGAAAGGGACGAGTAGTCCTTGCCCCTTTGTTTCAGAGAGCAGTTCATTGTCCACTCTGTTTTCTAACACAAAATAAATAAGGAAATAATTTCATCATTACTTGTTAGTTTGGCTGTTTTTTAATAGGGATGTAGGGCAGCTGCATGGGGCTTTGAGAGTTTCCTTAGAAAACCCCAGGCCTTAAATACAAGAAGTGAACTGTTGGAGAGGGTACAGAATGACAATGTACTTCGCTCTCTGTGTTTGGCAGGAATGGCAAATGGATATATAATGTGTTGCCTAATCACAAGGAAATCTGCCATGTGATCAATTATTCTTTAATTTCATCACTTTAATAATATGTCATCTTGGATTTGTGACACTGTTGGACAACACAAATGACCAGTGAGGGGGATTTGGCCTGTGTCAGTGAACAGCATCTGCTCAGCCCCATGCCTGCAGAAATGCCTGAGGGAAAGTGGGAATTTAACTTTGCTCCCTTCCTCAGCAGATTCATGTTTCTCGGCTGAAAAGAAGTATAGGATGTAAGGGAAATCATACACAACTGAGAAATCCATTCTGATTTACAATTTATTCAGTGGGTTTTGTTTTTGTTAGAAACCAGAAAAAAAAAAAAAAGAACGACAACAAAAAAATCCCAGCTCTTCTAGGATCCCTGAATACAGGAAAAGTATTAATTTAGCTACTTATCTGGCCAATTGCCTAGAAACCTCGCACTCCAGTGTTTTCTTTGCCACCACCACCCAGAACACAAAATGGGTGATTATCCTTACTTTACCGATGGAATCTGAAATACAAGGAGGCAAACTGTAGGGTCAAATTGTAGGCCAAGGCCCCATCTACTTGGCTTTTCCAGCTTGCCTTTCACTATAACATACCTCAGTTTGTGCCAACAGGACTCCCTTATCTTCCCCCTTTTTCCCTTCCAGCTGCAACTTTTGTCAAAGGTTAGTAATCAGGGTATGAAAGGTAAATAACGCTTTCCACCAAAGATCTCTGTCGAGATAAATGCCTCTCCATGAATCAGACTGACATCAGGAAAACAGCTGAAGACACATTCTGAAGCCTCAGCCCCACAGGATCGTTAGGAATATTACTGTCCCGACCTAATGAGCTACCACTGATCCTAAACAATGTCTAGGACAAAAGACTAGAGGGGGATTGGCTCCCCTCACCCTGCTGCCTGCAGACTTCTGACAACCCATTAAGGTTATAGCTATTCAGCTCTGTTCAGACAGCCCTTTTTTCCTTCTTTTTTTCCCCCCTAACAACTCCCAGCTAATGAGCAGACAGCGTTACTTTTATTTTGTGCAGGGAATGTATGGCTAAATAGTCTGTGCATGGCTCTGGAAATTGGAATGAGGTGAGGAAAGCAGAGGAAGAGGGACTGGAGGTCTTTTAGAAATGTCCCCATCGCCTTCATCTGTCAGGCAGAGACCCTTGGCTGAGGAATCCTCCTGGCAGGGATGGGTGAGGATTTGAGGCTGACACATCCTGTGACACATCGGGCTAGCAGAGAGACAGCAGCCCGGTTCTGCTGATCCCTGGTTTTGCAGAAATGGGCAGGGGAGGCAAAGCCAAAAGGCATCTTGGCATGTGCCGTCGGCTCTAGACATTCCTTGGACGCTGCCCTTGCCGTGTGCCTCCATCTACTTTTACTATAAAAATTCCCGAAGGCGCTAGGCTCTCTCTCCCTGTGCCTGTCCCCCCCCTTCCCTCGTACTTTACTAAGTGATTGGAGTTGCCCTCTTCCTTTTGCGCCTTCCCACCTCCTTCAAGCTCCCTCTTCAGCGACAAGCAGCATCACTAATTGCTTTTTAGGGTCTCTTTTCTGCTCTCTGTTCAAAATTCATAGGGCATTCCCTGGCCCCATTATGCTCCTTTCTGAACCTTTTCAGCTTCTTTTACAAACTTAGCACTTTCTGTGCTTCTCTTAGCCTTTGCAAAAA
>VXAX01001641.1:2962870-2991581 GCA_013399835.1 Leptocoma aspasia | reverse complement strand
ATAATTTGCAATAATAATGACCGTATAATATTATTAGTAGTGTATTTATTAGTAGTATATTTAGTTTTAACTGTTAAATTGTTCTGAACTCATGAGGTTTACCTTTTGTTTCTCATTCTTCCCACGGGGAGAAATATCTGACACTGTTTGAAAAATGGGGTGGAACTGCATTTAGACATCTAATTAAACAGGGCTGCTGACAACAGTAAAGAATTGAGGGCAACAATGAAGATAAAAGCTCAGTGAAAGCAAACTATTCCTATTGCATTTTCCTGAGGGCAGAAATTAAGGTCAGTTTGTCATCTGATACTGTAGTCTAAAAGTGCTGTCAGGTATGACCATGTCCCCAAGTGCCACATCCAGGCACCTCTTGAACGCTTCCAGAGAAGGTGACCCCACCACCTCCCCGGACAACTTATTCCAATGCCAAACATGCCTGATTGCTTGCATGCAGAAGGCTGACCTAGAACAGAGGCTAGACAGAGTTAAAGAATAAAACAGGTATTTATTAAAAGGCCTTAATGGATACACCTTGGTCAGTACAAGAGCCTGGCCAGGCCTACAGCCAAGATGAACCCAAAATGGTCATAAAATGGATGACCGGTCATGAGGTCTGTCACTTCCATAAGCTTTGGTCCACCCACAGACCAGAGCCAGCTGTCCAGTCATGGCTCCAGGCTATGAGGTTCCATCCTCCCTGTTTTTCTCTCTTCAATTCACCGCTGTCCACACTCTCTGGGTCTGGAGCTTGCAACAGTTGTCCTTGGACAAGCTGGAAAAGGATTGTTTGTCTACCCACCCTGTGAACAGAACTTGACAACACCCAATATGAAGCTCAGAGCTGCACACCAAAGCAGCACAGAATCTGAAAAACATAAAAGCCAAAACTTAAGGCATCATTTCCACTCTTACAGTGATTTTCTTTTTTTCTAATATCTAACCTGAGCCTCCCCTGGTGCAATTAAGGGCCAAGGGTTAAAGCACTTCAGGAGAATCTCTCACTAGTGTATGTGCATTTCAGCTCTCAAAAAACCCCCAAAACTTGAGTTGGCATTGGGGTTGAGATCTTGTCTTTACTATAACTTAATTCTTTGCAGTTTTGCCTCATCTTTCTGGATTCCTATCTTGCCAAGTAAGACAGTTGCTACTTAAGACCCTTATCCCATGAGAACCAGTTAGAATATTTATTAAGAGTAAAGGGTGAAGTTTTCTGCTGATTTAGCGTGTTTGAATGCTGAAACCTGGGCTCCAAAATTTATATCTGCATGCATTCTCTTGGAGTATGGATGTAGGATTGTTATTTAAAATTGATGAAAGGCAATATCAAATGGTCTAATTCGACAATTATTTATTGTTGTGGGATATCCGTGACAGCAGATTGGGAATATATGGGAACAATAAAGGGACCAGATGCACACACACACACACACACACACACACACACACACACACACATACACAAACCCTGAGTTATTTTTTGTTATATATTTTACTGGAATTCACATCAGGGCCATCACAATGGTAATCTGTAACACACAATGTGCCACTGGTGGAGTCCATGCCCAGAGGCTGCATCGATAGTCTTTGTTGCTCACTCACCCTGCTAATGTGAAAATGAGAACTGTGGGGTGAATCCTAATAGCTTCTGTCAGGCCTCTTAGGATGAGTGTTTGTGTGACTGCATTGGCTTCTCATTTATCCTTGCTATCACTACCTATTCATTTCTCTCTTGGCTTTGAAGGTGAAATCCCTTATTCTCTTTCATCAGAGTTGACAGTAGCACCAAAGGTTTCTCTCCTGTGTTACAAAATTCTTTTTTCTAGAGCATGGAGACATTTAATCAGGAAAAAACATAAACCAAAACAAAACTGACTTTTTGTATAGGAATGCCATTAACATAGTGGTTTTCAAACTGATAAGGTATTTAATCCTTTGGTTTTTTCTGCTGATTTGGCATGGACATAAATGTTCACAATGTTTAGTTTATATGGAAAATTTACAAGTTGAAAGAAATGTTGGATTTTTATCTATTCAAAGCTAAAAAATATCAATAACTGTGTTATCTTTTTTAGGTGTTTTGGACTTTTCACATTTTTAAGCACTGCCCTATTTCTAGGAAGACCTATGGCAGGCCTAGCAGCCTATAGGATACAGATGATCAGATTTAATGAAAACTGGAGTTCCATCTTGCCTTTTGGTTCTGTGAATCAATGCACTCTGTGAGGAATTTCTGAGACACATATTCTTCTGCTTGTCAACCTTGCAAAACTGTCTGTTTGAATCATGGAACCTACAATATATACCCTTCCCAAATTTTGCTACATATCATTCAGCTAGGCTGAAAATTGCTTGTTGAGTTTCTGTGTTGCTCTTTGCAGTGCACAGCTGGGCAAAAAATTACTTGACCTACCAGTAATGCCTTATAACCTCTGATAATGATGGAGAGCAGATGAAAATATGACTTAGTTGCTGGGCTAAGTTTATTTGTAATTACTTTGTCTCACTAGAGAGGCTTGCATCTAATACAGTCAGTAAATGAGATTTTTACAAAGGAAAATATAAATGAAAAAACAAACAAAGCTTTCATTTTAAAGGTTCTACAAAGTGACTAATTTGAGCATATTTTTGATATACAATATAACAATTCAATGCAATACCATGTCAATTAAAAAAATTCCTAAGAGCTTTTTTAACACAATCAAGAAGGATATGGAAAATCTCTATCCAAATAATTCTTCTTGTGATGATTCCACTGATAAACTAAAGGCCTTTTTATTCAGGATATAAGCATAGCCAAAGACTTCATATTAGTGTTTACAAATTACTGTCCAATTGCAACAAGTGCAACTGTCCAAATTAGTACATTTACCACCAGCAATGGTGGCAGACATTCTTACAGCAATCACATTTTGCAGTCCATTAATATACTCCTACAGAAAAGGAAAGAGTACCCATACTGACACACACTGTGGACCAAGAAGAGTACAAAGACAGCTCTCCTGCATTCCTTAAGATTCATAGCTCTTCAAAAGGAGAAGAGTGAAGCTATGAATTGAGCTAAAAAGTCTGAATTTTCTTATTCCAAGACTTCAAACTTGACTTCTGTGGCACTTAAAATAATCTGTCCTTTATGTATTTCTATCTTGCTGCAGTTGATGTATGTCCATCAAACTTTTGTGCATAAAAATGCACCAATGCTTAGAAGCAGGGACAGAAAGTTTATACCTTGGTTTTAACCATGCAAATAAGCAGAATATATGATGAAAATCATAACTTTTAACTTCAAAAACAGCAGAAACCCTGACCATAAGAGTCAAGAGAATAACAGTAATAAAATATATTCTTTAACCTTTGTATAAAACAATATCAGAATAGGGATGGCCTTCAGTTAATAATACTCTAACTGTAGGTGCTCTCATGGACAGAATGGGAGCTTCAGACAAATTTATTAGAGAACCCTCTGGTTGAATCACTGGGTGCAGGAAAAACCTCCCTTGCTTTCTAAACTACTTCTCAGAGAGGAGTCTGGGTGTGGCTGGATCCAATCTTAGCCCCAGACTTAGTCAGTGGTTTATACTTAAAAGATTATACTGGTGCAATTGAACATTTAAACAACTTTGTCCCAGAGGATTAAGGATGAAAAATCAAATATAATTATATAAATACAATGAGTTATTTATTTAAATTGATTACAATAGTGACAATGTTTAGATAAAAGACCTTTATAAGAATTATTTACTAAACAGTAGGGATGGTTCTAACTACTAGTATAATGCAGTACTTTTGAAGCAATATTGCACCAAGTATATTAAAGAAATTATATAGAAACGATTATATTAAAACTAGCAAAACAATTAATAAATAGTGATTGATACTACCTATGTGAACAACTGTGGATAAAACTCTTTTGCTTGGCCTTGAGAAGTAACCTTGAGGACTGTCCCCACTCAATGGAATTATTTTCACACACATTCAAGAGGTATGCTGGATGTCCTCACCATGAAAGTGTGGTGTTTTATAGTATAGTGATTGAATGGCAGTCGTATACATTTCAGGATTATGTGTTGTCAGGCTTATTCAGTAAAATATGCTTTGCTGCTGAAAAGGTGTTATCAGCTATGGCTTCTTCTGCTCAACATTTCCAACTCTCACTTTGTATCAGGGACTGCACATCCCTTCCTCTTCCAGCCTCAGTCAGGGAGATCTGCCTTGCCCGTAGGTGGGTCTGAGTTTGGTCAAACTGGTCATACCATTCTTCAACACTAAAACAGAGGATAATTTTTGCTCTATCTTATCACTGCTCAGCAGACCCTCCTTGCTCAAGTCATCATTGATAACTTGTAAACAAGACACAGTTTGGGCTGCTTAGGCAGAGTGTCCTGCTACAGATGCAACATGATACCAGCTCATTTGTACAGCTAGAAATCTCAGAAGTCATAGAATCATAGAATTACAGAATGGTTTGAGTTGGAAGGGACCTTAAGGAAAATCTAGTTCCAACCTGTCTGCCACGGGGGGCAATGAATTCTTTACTTCAGTTTTCTATCGGAGTAACAACCACATGAATATAACTAAAATGGTATCCCTAAAATAGTATTTAGTCACAAAATTGTTAGAAAAGTTACAAGTAGGAAAGACCTATTACAGCATTTAAGACATTTTATTGCTACAGCAGGATTTCTTTTTCCTACTGGAATTGTATTTTTAATAGAGGGAAGGATTAAAAGTCTTCCTTATCTCTCAAATATCAGCAAGCACTATTTGAAAATAGCATTTGTTTTTCAGATTAAATCTTTCTTTCCTTCACTTTATCCTCTAGTAGTTCTTTATACTTGTGTGTGTTAATCATTTATTCTCTGTTTTGGGTGTCAGATTATAACTGTGTTTCTCTTTGCCTTTGCTTAAAACCCCAAGACATATTTAGGCTGAGTTTCTTAGAGGAGCTTTTGAAAGATAGAGGTACATATCCACTGATCTTCAGAAGATTAATGGGATTTGGGCAAAGAGCATCCAGTCTTCATTCTCTATTTTTGAAGCAAAGTACTTTCAGCACATTTAATCCATATTAAAATTTCTCGCTGGACTAATTATCTTTCAGCATCGTGCAATATGCAATTAGAGTGATATTCCATGTTCATATGAATCATAATTATCTTCCTATCTGTTATCTCCCTATGACTATCTGCTTTTGCATATACATATCATCATTGGAAAGGATGATTTTAACTGTTATATGTGCATTTTAATACTGCGTCAGTATATCCATTAGGAGATATTTATAATTACTCCCACACAGAAGTAATTACATTTATGCATTTTTAAATATTTTCTCAGAAGAAAGATCACATCCCTTTTACCAGATGAACCTTAATATGAACATACCCATTTGTTTTACCTCTCCAGAGTAAATTTCTCAAACAATATTGACCTTTTCCCTTTATTGCAGTGTTGTATTGACTGCATACTGCTAACTGCCTTTGCTTCTACATATTCACATACTTATTGAAAAACTTCAGATTTAATGTCAGTCCTTCAGTCAGTCCTTCTCGCATCATCTCTGGAAGTCAGGTCAGGCTTCGCAGGAAGTTACAGAGCCACAGCCAGTGTTGGGTGGGATAGCAAGAAGAGGTTTATTAAGTTTGTTAATATCAAGAGAGGTTCTAGAGAAAACATTGGACCAATACTTGTTGAAGATGGTCATATAACAAATATGCATGGAGGTAATGTAGAGACCTTCAGTGCAGGTTTGGGTTTTTATTCCAAGTCTTTATTAATACCAGTAGAACCTGAGCCACCTGGTCCTGGATTCAGTCTATGGGAATGGTTCAAACCTGTGTCAGAGGAGGTTTAGACTGGGTACCAGGAACCATTTTTCTACCTGGAGAGTGGATGAACTCAGAAACAAACTTCCTAGAGAGATGGTCAATGTTCCAAACCTACAAGTGTTTAATAAGTACTTGGACAATGTCCTTAACAGCATGTTTAAACTCTTGGTCAGCCCTGAATTGCTCAGGCCATTGGACTGGATGATTATTATCATCCTTTCCAACTGAAATATTCTAGTCTATTCCATAAGTAAACTGTTTTTGATTTATGACAGTTCCATTATGTGATTCTCCACATTTACACAGGACTTTATGCATCATATTTCGTAAGGAAAAAAAACACTATAAAATTCTCATATTCTCAGTATGGTTATTAAGGTATATTCCTTATTCCCCTATTATCACTTTCTAGAGATCATTCATCATTCATAAACAGTATATAAAACAGATGTATTATTTTAAATATGTATTACAAAACCATCTTCTAATAATTCCCATAATATTTTGTCAGTTCTCAATGTCTGCTCTATACCCGCTACTTAAATAATTCTTTGAACCACTTTGCTGGGATGCAATCTCCTCATTTCTCAAAAAAGCATATTCTACAGTTTGAGAGTGGTTGATCTCATTATTTTGAAGCTTAATATCCTTGAAGGTGTCTCAGCATACATCATGAACAATTCCTTGAGTTGCAAAGTTATATCCCTGAGAACGGTCTATATAACCCTGGAAGCTAGCTGATCCTGTATTACAAATGATGTGTGCAGTCCCTGTTTCCTGGCTGGTTCATTTCTTTTATCACTAGTCTCTCTAACCTTCTCATATCCTCTGTCATCTGTGAACATTTTTAAAGCTTTTTGCAGTGTTTTACTTGAGGAGAAAAACGGCTGATACCACACAGGTGCTTGAAGAAAAAAATTTTGGAAAAGGCTCTGCAGTAGGCAAGGATTTAATGTGTAGAGAGAACAGGAGCAGATGATCTATTAGGTCTTCTGTCAAGTCATAACATTTTTTAGGCTTTTATCTGTCAACAAAAGTCCAGCTGTATCTGTATGCTCAGTTAATGGGAAAGGTCACAGTCAGTGAGAACCAAGAAAATCTCTTCTACAACTTTGCAGATTTTTACGAAGGCAGGAAACGTAAGTAGATTGTTTTGGTTTTTGTTTCACATGGTGATCATCAGTTAGCGATGAGAACACCTCATTTCACGAACTTCAAGTCTTGTCCTCCATATAACATTATTCATCAAGGTAAGCTACGAAACATTACAGCTTTCCAGACAAAGAAGCCAACAAAATAAACTCCCATAGATAATTTCTTTACAGGCTATGAGCAGATATCTTTTGTTCTGAGCCCCAACACCAAAATTATTTTGCATCCTCTGCCTTGTGGTACTTGTATTTACGGCATAAGGAAGAAGTAGAATTGAGAAGTATGCCTTACCCTTGGAAACCTCACTTTCTTTCTTAAAATGGAAGTATCTTCCCAAATAACCTGAGATGTTTTTCAGTTCCTGGAATAAAGTCAGTAGTATAAACATCAATAATAATGGGAATATTTCTAAAGAAGTCATTGCATACCTATAGTGTACAATTCTGGGCTTTTCACACAAGTTCTAAAGACTCTGTGTGAATCACCAACCCAAACTTGCTTTCAAATAAAAACATGCACTTCATGCTTGGGAAAAAGTCTGTGTCTACTGATGTTATGTATTAGGAGCCTTGCAGAAGAACTTATATTTAAGAAAGTAGAGATGTACAGCAGGCCACAATAGCCATACTAGATTTTGTATTTAGGGCTTGAGACACCCATACGTATTGTGAGTAACCACAGTATAACCCTATATATATCAGAGCATAAGAGATTGTGCTGAAATACTGTGAATAGTCACTGTTATAAAATATAGGTTGTAGATATGTGCAGCTAAGATTGCTGTAGTGGACATTAAGAAATAACATTTTTATCTGTCAAAACAAGCTGTGTGGTTTTGTTTGTTACACCAGAGAAGGCACTGCATAGGGAAAATGGCAATTGCCATGGATGGGCTCTGCACATCATGCTGTGGCTGTCTACCCAAGGTCCATCTGGTGCTCCATGAAAGCATCCAAAGGAATGGAAGATATCCTCATTATTTCTATTTCTTTCTTTTCTATATCTTGTTAATAAAGCAATTTTTATTATAACATTTGCTGTCATGCTTTTTTCTTTTGGGATCTGAAAACAATCCTGTGCTTTTGTCCTCCTGATACAAGACATGCTGGTAGATGTCAGGTAGAAAATTACTGGATAAATGATGCAACAGTTGATGTTCATGAAGTCTTTCACTGTTCTTGCTGTGTACACACTGACTGCCTCTTTCTTTATGTTACTGTGGCCACCAAAATTTTATCATGAGGGAAAAGATGCTTTTGTTTTCCAAAACTTGTGGAAGAACAATGGCAAAAAATAAGTTGAAATTGCAAGTTCAAATTTAGGTGCCTAAGATTTTATTTAACTTACTAAATAAAAAGCAGACAAATCTTGCCCATCTGGTCTAAAGTTCCCTTATAAGTTGCAGTAAGTATTATTGTAGAATAATAGAATAATGATTAGCATTCTGCTCATGCTATAACAGTTAGAAATGTTCAGTATTTCTGTACAGGCAAAGTTTAAGTACTCCATCAGAGAAGTTATGGTATCCTCTGTATAGTGCTTTTACAGGATTCGACTATTTCAGAATGGACTGTGATAATCTAATTAGCATATCATTAGGTGAGATGCAGTTTGCCCAGCCCACTTTCCATTCATTTAAATAAATTACTAATAGTATGGTCTCCCCTTAAACCACCTACTGCAGTGCTACTTGTTGAAGAAAATAATAAATTATGGGACTTTTAAGTGTTGCTAAGTAAATATTTATTTTTCCTTTTTCTTCTCGCTTTTCCCAATGAAAAGCTCACTGTAGAATATTCAAATATTTGACAATATTTGAATATTGTCAAATGAATCTACATTTTGTCCTAATGGCCATTGGTCCTAGTTTTTTGACCTTTATTAAATAGCTCACTCTCACTTCACTAGTCAAAGGTGATGAAGAGGAAGCTAATGAGCTACACTGTCATTCTGCCAGATGGAAAAGTAAGAAAGAAACTAGATGAAAAGCTGCTCAAGCATTAAACATTCTAAAGCTTTTACTGTCATTCATTTAGCTCATAACAAACAATTTAATGTAGTTTGACATGACCTGCAAATTTGTTCTTTGCTAACTCTGAACACATTATCATTAACACATTATAGAACACAGATTATTTGCAAAGTCAAGTGGCTTCCAAAAACACATTTCTTACACTGAAGTAGCAATTATCTTAATTTTGATTTATTATTGCCAATTGTTTACTTATTTTGTGTTTTCTCATACTTACAGACCAATGTATAATGTTAGAACACATGACACATGAAGGTATACTATATCCTTCTTTTCAGCTGCAGATACCAGAAAGCAGAGCAATTCTTTCAAAATTCTAAATTTGCAATCCAGTTTTGGCTTTCTATTTTTTTTTGTTAGTGTGTGTTTGGGTTTTTGTATTTTGTTGGTTTGTTCCCTCCACAAATTTATATAAAACAGTCAGATTCTCAGAAATTTCTTAGATAACATCACTTCTGAAAGTTCGTAGACTCAGAGACTCATAGAAAGTTTGGGTTGGAAGATAGATTCAAAGGTCATCTAGTCTAACTTTCCTGCAAAGAGCAGGGACACGCTCCATTTCAATCAGGTTGCACAGAGCCACATTCAACTTGATCTTGAATGTTTCTGGGGATGGGGGCATCCATCTCCCTGGGCAACCTGTGCCAGTGTTTCACCATCCTCTGTAAGAAAATTCTTCCTTACACCTAGTCTAAACCAAGCCTCCTTTATTTTAAAACCACTACATGCACTGAAACATCTGTTCTCATCTTTCCTATAAACTCCCTTCAAATACTGAAAGGCTGCTACTTGTCACAGTGAAAACTTCAAATGTTAATATACTTTAAGAATCTCTTGCTTTAATTCTGATATTGGGATAGGCCTAAAACAATTAAAACCTTCAAATGTCTTCAGGTTTCATTTTTAATAGGAGGCATTATTGTGGCTCAACCTGTCCATGAAAATGAGTGTCATCTCCACACTCTATTTCCTTTGGGAAGTAATATATTTTACAGGAGGTTATTTTTGGTTTTCAGTGTCAGCTGCAGTATAATTTTGGGGTGGATGATGATTTTACTAAGCTTATGTATTATTTCCAGTTTAAATGATGCCATTAACAGCAGAAGATAATTTGCAGGCTAAAGTCCTGCTCAAATCCAGGAAGTATATCAAAATCCAGTACTTGCATATAAAGAAGCCATAAAAATTGAATTAATAATCTTATTATAAGGACATAATGTTAAAAAATCAAATATGAATTTGAATTAAATCAGAATGAATTCTGAATAACCTACAAAAAATCAACAAATTCAGTTGAATTAAATCAATTTCAGATTAAAAATTGGAGACAATTTCTTGGATTTTTCCAGCTGAATATAAATCTTTATCAAATGACTTTCAAATGACTTGAACTGTTTAACTTTTTAAATCAAAGGGCAGCTTGATATTACAGAAATTCAAAGGAATTTTTATGTAGTATGTTCCTTTATCTAGTTAAATTAAGTGAAAATATAACCGGCTAAAGGGAGTGAAAGGGCTTTATTTAATAGTGAAGTACTAATAAAAATTCTGCTTTGGGAATTTCATAGTCTGACAGTTTTTCTCTGTGAAAGGCTAGAGCAATAAAGCAGAATGAACACTTGATATTATTAGTCAGTATTAAATTAAAATTGTGCCAAAACTAGATTAAGCTAAATTATGTTTCTCTCCCAAAACAAGCGTGTCAGCTGTTAAAGAAAATTTCAAATTAAAAATTGCAGAGTCTTTATTTATGCTCAATTGAGTATATGTAATCTTGGTGAAATCTGAGTGATCACTAGTTTTGAGTGTAATTTGTTTTTACAAAATGGTCTCATTTATTTTAACTAAGATAGACTTATTTTTTCTTTAGCATGATTAGATGTTTATCTTTTCCACTTCATATTTAGCCTTCATTCATGTGTAAGTTTTAAGATAAAAATCAGATATAGACCGTCATGATGTATTCCTATGGTTTCTATCAAATCCACTGAATATAATTTAAAATAATAGGATTCATTCATTTATATATGATATGTATTTTATTTTAAATATGATCTTACTATTTCTAAATATACTTATTCCATTTAAGTGCAATGAGTGTTAAATTTACCCAAATAGAAATTATTGTTTAATTTCTGAATAAAACAAAGTTACAGAAAAGTACTTGGAGGTTAATATAAACTGGAGGTCACTAAATTCCTGCAGTGTAAAAAGTTTTATTCTTGTCATATAATGTAGTAACTGTGATAATTATACACAGTTAATGAGGTAGTCCATACTGAAGGAACCACAATGGTGTTCCACAGCTATGGAGCTGGAAAGTGGAAAATTCTTTCTATTGATCATTAGGTGTATTCAACAAGTTTTAGAAGGTCACTTTTCATTAACAGGACATTTATGACATTTATTGAAACTACCTCAGAAATAATAAAAACTTTAACCAATGAGAATATCAATATAAACCAATATAAAACTTCAAATACAATCTATCATTAATTCAAATCTGGATGAAGTTTGAACTGGAATCTTAAACCTCGTAATGTCAGAAGTATCTGAAATCTACTTCAGATATTCAGTTTTTGGGCAGTCCAAAGTGAAGACCTTACAGAAATAAAAACAGACAGAAAAAAAATGCTGGTTCTCAAATGTTTACCTCTAGGATATATATTTAACTTCTCACAATATTTTGGACCTGTCAAAAAAAAACTTACTTTAAAAACTTATTGAATGTATATTAATATTTATTTTAATGACAGCTGTCCAGATTTATATTAAGAACTTTTATTTTTTCACTGTGCTTTGATGTTTATTTTCAGAAATGTTGAGCAATAAAAATATAATTCCTGAAGACGTGGCCACATAATATTCAGAACAAGTGATGTCAGACATCTATAAAGCTAGCAAGACAAGTAAGTAAATAACACTTCAGTGTCTAAGGACTCATATGCCATTGCCATAATTTATTTTTGTTTTCTACTAACCTCTGACACATCTTCCCCAAGTAAGGTGGACAATGAAAAGTCTGAAAACATTGCAAAATTGAAAACAATTGATCGTATAGGTCTCATTTAAAGCACATACAAATTTATGTAAGCATATATCAGGCTGGTACTGGCAAATTCCCAGTGTCAATCTCATCAATGCTTCTGACTCATTCCATTATCCAAGAAGGATGGCCTAAATCCAAGCCTAATCTCTGAAAATCTGTATTTCTTTTTGAGAGAGGATCAGATTTCCTTCCAAGCCTGTCACGCCCTATTGCAATCCCAATGTAACGTATAATGGTAGAGCAGAATAGTTTGGAAATTAACCACAAGAGAAATTATGTCATCTAAGTCACTTCTGAACATCTAAAAAAAAATACTGCTCCTACAATATCACATAATTAATTTGTCATCCTATGAACAACCATTAAATGATATATTATGACTAAACCTTAAAAGTCTCCAAGAAACTTGTGGAAGAATGCTTACTTCCCTCATAAAATGTGGACTGAGCTACAAAATGGAGTGAAGGCATGGGGGAAAGAGAATGTTAATAGTGGGAATTGCAAAATGAAGTGTAATTTATCTCAGCTAAAATAGCAGAGATTTTCAGGAGGTGAGACTGACTGCTGTCCTACCTGCAGTCCCCCATTAGCTATTTTAGTGTAGTGAGTGAACCAGCTCTCCAGATATTCCTCTAAGACACAGCAACCCTGAAAATTTTCATTACAGCACTCTATCTGGAAATAGGCAGAACACAAAAGACTCATCAGTTTAAACATCAGGTTTCAGTCTAGAAACAACTGAACAGTTAGAGTTTCACTAGTGAAAAAGATCATGATTAAATTGTTTTGGTGACTGCATTTCAAACATAGATACCTATTTGTCTCCTGTAAACATTGAGATTGAAAGCATCTGTGTTGCCTCAGAATTATAGTCAATAACTTAACATTTCAATGTTCCTCAATGTTCAATGCAATATCCTACTCATACAATCAGACACAATTATTAACCTGAGATATTTTTCTGCAACAAGTAATGTACACAACAGATTGATGTCTGACAAATTTTGATCACACAGCCTGTGATTTTTATTAGTGTTAGTGCTCTGTTGCTTAGATGCTATCCATTTTGTTAGGTTTATACATGTCAAAGAAAATACACCCTCTCTATTGAAAGAAAGTGGAAGTCAGATAAAAGACATTACAGCTATTGAATCTCAGAAGTTTGGCAGAAATTGCACAGCATCTTCTGAATACTAAGATGCCAGTACAAATAACACTTCAAGGTAATTCTATTTGGAGGTCTAGGAGTGTCAGGTACTGAATATTGTAATTACGCTAGTTAATGTGGATGATTAAATTAAAGTTTCTCTGAAGTAGACTTCGAAAAATCTGTTATGACTTTGGTACAGTGGAGAAGATTATGGAGGGATATCATATATATATATGTTTTATAATATATTACATACATTTGGGTTTGACTTGATATTTTTCCCAAGGGATACTAAGACACCTGTGGGAGGTTTTTTCAAGTTTTCACTTGAAATCACTTACTCAGCATTTATGGCCACAATAGCAACAATGCATATGCAGTTTAGAAATCTGCAGATTTGTGACATAAAATAATGTTCACTTCCACCTGCATAATTGTAGAAGCCCAGAAGATAAGGGGCTGATGTGTGTGTCTCAAACACCAATAGCTGTGGAATCAACCAAGGACTGTTGCATAAGAGCATGCTACAGAAACAGGCAGGAAAGAGCAGGATATGGGTGGAGAAGGGGGCTGTATGGAGGTGGGGTAGCACTTTCCTGTGGCAGGTGGCCTGTCTTAGCTCCGAGATAAGCACAACAAAGTACATTGCAAGATCAGGAAAGAGTCAAGTCGCGGGCAAGACCAGTAAAGGTGGAAAAAAGAGCACTAAAGATCCCTGAAGCCCTTCTATCAATTTCCAGAAAGGCCTAGAAGAATGGACAGTGCATGCTAACTCTTGCATAGCAAATGAGAACCTTAACCATGGGACAGGGAAAACTTATCCATAAAAGGGCACCTCCACAAAGCCTGGGTGGTGACCCCCAGCACCCTGGACACGCTGTTGACCAGATTAACATTGGACCCAGGGCTGATGATCTCCTTTCCTCTTTCTCTCTCTCCCTCTTTTTAATATCTGTCTCTTATCTTTTTTCCTTCTATTTATCTTACTATGAGATGATAAGAGACTAATTTGTACCAATTTCAATGACAAGTGTATAATTTACTAATAAAATTTGCAAGTTTTTAGGGACTCTGCCATTTGTTGATCCTCTTCTACCATGGGCCTTTATGAATCTTGGATGTTTTGTTCCTCTTAAGAGTGGGACGTGACAAAATTATTTGAAAAATATGTCATTAACCTGGGGAATATTTCTCTCACTACGGGCACAAGACTGTAGAAATTTTTGCGGGTGGTTTTTTTTCTTTCCACGAACTATCCATAAATTCTGATTTTATTAACTTTTTTCCCCCAAAACAAAACCCTATCCAAATCAAAAGAAATCTTTAATGAAGGAATTGAACCTCTTTTTTAATGCATTGAAGACTACACTTGAAACTTATGCAACTTCTGAAGAAGCAATTTCATCATCAGAAAATATTGGAACATTTCTGGAATTTGAAGACTGTAATGTTTCAACTGTAAAATAGTAAGTAATAGAATGGATTTTTTATTTTTCCTGGCTCAGGAAGCTCAGGGTAGGTGCTATTTATTTTGAATTGGAGTCAGATGCTGTGTTATGGGTGCCTAACTGGTGCATTGTAATTCCTAGGCAGCACAGTCTGTCCTACTTGGTAAAGTTGTAGTTCTTGTAGCAGGCAGTAATGATGCCTTACACTCAGTAAGGAAAATTAGGTACCTCCAGGGAGCAATTCAGAAAACCTAGCAAGTTATCAGTCTTTCTCTATCGGCAGCATAGAAAAATGCATTATTCTACAATGATTCAGTAATTCTGTGCTCAGAATGAAACCTCCCCAAAAGCAAAGCATTGTGTTGGAAATAAAGTGCCCGTAGTCTTTGAGTTTTATTTTGCAATATATAAAACTCAAAAGATAAAATAAGATGAAGATAGGATTTATTTTCCAGAACATATTTTCCCCAAGTGTAGTTCTTAATGCTCTCAAATAGTCTTAAAGAAATAAAGATTTAATTAATGATCCATCGCTGATTAATCCCTCAATTAAAACTGTTCCATATTTTACTCATGTAGAATGCCTCTCTGAATCTTAGGTGACACAAAGTGATTTGAAAACATGGTAGATGAGCCATTTCTTTACAGATACACTCCACAAAGACAACATAGGGACTAATACTTCTAAAATAAGCCTATAGCATAAACAGTATATGTCATTAAATCAGGATTTCATATTCAAATGTTAGAGTCCTGCTGAAGAATATTATAGGAGAAGTGGTAAGCAACTCTTCTGCACATAAATTGAGTAGAAAAGAAACAGTGTCAGTGGGATAAATTAACTACTAACCTCTCCTGGCTGCTCTCAAGCTGATCAAAGGAGGACCACCAGACCATCAAAGGCCCATCTCCACAAGTACAGGGGAGCACACAGGCAGGATGAAAGGCAAAGAAACCCTGACTACAAACTCCTGAGAAGGAACATCTGGTCCAGACTCCTCACAGGACTTTTCCAGGACCAGCAGATCCAATGTTCAGGTGTAAAACCCTCCAAAATAATGGGAGCGGCCCTCTGCAACACCTTTTTGGACTAAGATACGTCTTTTGGACTCCTACATCTTTTACATGCAGCAGTAGGAACACTGAAATCCTTCATGTGAGGCAGAAAGAAGGGACACAAGTCAAAGCATCTGAATTTGGGGTACTGCCCAGTCACTAGGAGTTTCCTGTTCAGACACTGGCCCGTGAACAGGATGAGGGAAATCCCAGGAAGCTGAAACTGGATCCTACAGTGTAGGCAGGGTACATGCAGCCCCAAAGCCCAGCTGGACAGGGATAGTCAGGACTGTTAATGCTCTCAGAACCCTGGCACTGGAGTAATATCATGACTGCTATGATAAGTAACAGATTATTAGCTAATTCATAAGTCATATAATTTATATGGATATAGAAATGAATGAAAATGATTTTTTCATCGAGATAAATCTGCATTTCTTCCCTTTTAATTCTATTATAATGAATAATGCAGCAGGAAAGATTCTAATTATAGAATGCCTTTAATTTGGATAGATTTCATACATTTTTTCCATCTTATTAACCCCAGCACTCTTTTCTTGATGTGGGAGGATAATTTACACTCATTCTTTTGTTTAATTGTGCCACTTACACAACAGGTGCTCTCTGTAGTAGCTCATACCATGTGCAGATCAATGCTGTGCCACTGTTGAACACTTCTATATTTAAATTCTTAATAATACATACTCCCTTGTTACATTAAAATGTAGGAAGTAAGAAGTCTGCCTGCAAATTTGATAGGATTTGGTCATGCAATGTTCCCTTTTTTCCAGCTCATGAATAATTTTTAATTAGATATCATTTCAGGATGCACAAAATTTTAGGATTATGCCTGAGATAATGGACATGAAACTACTTTATGTTCCTAGTCCAGAAGGACAATAGTTCCTCAAACCCCTGTGGCTTGTTTTCTCAGGGATGAAGTCAGGACAAGTCATCTGGAAATAAATTTTATTTTAGAGCACCAGAAATGTTGCAAATGCAGCAACCATTGCTCAGAGTTACTACAGTCTTTGACCCTCATCTTCCTTTTATCCATCCTTTTGGTGCACCCCGTTGAAAATAGTCATATTGTCACTCTGTGACACTAATTTGTGGTACGAACTTATTGCTTGACTTTGACAGTGTTTATCTACTTTTTGTCCCCTGTACTAACAATAGTATGGGAGAATGTGGTAGCTAAGCAGTGGTCCTAACCCAAACACTACTGTGTATCAAGGAATCCATAATCTCCAGAATGGCTGGCCTGAATATGTGCAGGTCTGTGCTGTGTTGTACACATTTGTGGTCTGCCAGATGAACTTCACTGGTTAATTGTCTTGTGAAATCCATATGCAGCTCCCTCTTGGCCCCTGGCCTTTGTGCCACCTCATGTATCTTATCTTCAGGGTAAGCAGCATGTTTACATAGAATGTTCCTCTGCTTGACAATAGAAATGATGAATAGAGCTGTTTTTGCTGATGAGAAAATACTATAAAACCTCTAAAGATAACAGTGCTGGCAAACAGCACAGAAAGGATCTGTGCAGAATGCCATGCTCTGACTACTGGGGTACTGTTCAATCCTATAAAATCTGAGATTCTCACCATTTGAAGGAGTGCAAGATTATCTCTGTTATCCCCTCTTTCATTCTCCTGTTATGTCCAGTAAATGACATTTTAATCAATATCTGACAGAGCCTGATTGTCTTTCTTACTGGAATGCATACCAAGCACTTGCATCAAGGTATTGCATTAAGCATTTGCTGAATGTGCAAGTCCAGTACCAGTGCCAGAGGCTGGTTCCTTGTCACCCCCTTTCTCCAATCTGTCAAAGTCACACTGGATGGTAACATGACCCTCTGGCATGTCAGCCACTCCTCACAGTTTGGTGTACATTCTGTCCCATCATCCAGATCATTAATGTTGATGTTAAACAGGGTTGGACCCAGTGTTGACTCCTGGGGTACACTGCAAGTTGTTAGCCTCCAACTAGATGTACCTATTGATCATAAACCTCTGGGCCCAGCCATGTAGCCAATTTTCAACCTACCTTAGCATCTTTACATCATCAACTCCTCTATGGGAATCATGTTAAAAGCTGTACTGATTTCCAGGTAGACAATATCCTCTGTTCTCCCATCATCTACCAAGCCAGTTATTCTTTCATAGAAAGCAGAAAAGCTTGTCAAGCATGACTCCCCTTTGGTGAATTTATGCTTTTTATTCCTCATCACTTTCTCATCTTTCAGGTTCCTGCTATTTATTTATTCTGCCTTAGTACTTATTTACACCTGTCTATTAGGTTATTTTTTTGGCCAAAGTACACCAATTTTAAAATTTAACCTGATTTTGGTCACTGAGGGTACATGATAGTGCTGTTGGAAACACTGGGCCAGGACCTCCTACATTCTACCATAGCCCTGCAGTAGACAGAGGGAAATGAACAGTAAGAAATATCACTTGATCAAACATTCCAACTCTGAAGAAGGGTTAAAGCCTTTCTCCAAACATTCCTACACATGGTCACATGAAGGTTATCCTCACATTATCTTTGAGTTATTGTGTTTGCAACCAAAACTGAGCAGCACTTTTTTTCTCTTTCACCCTTTTTAATCAAGGAAAATAACCCTAGGTTTTTATTAGGCCTATTAATAACCTTAAAAATGAGTGAAACATAAAAGATTTTACTCAAAATATATGAATAGTAATATTTGCTTTATCGACAATTTTTAGGTGAAGCTAATACTTCATTAGGTTAGATTCTTTAAAGTACTATCAAAGGGAAAACTATAATTCTGGTGTGTCCTATGGGAAAAATATTCTGTCATCTTTAATTCAACACTAATTTATTAATGTTCAAAGAAATTGTCACCAAGAGGTTTTAACAAAGTCAGTATGATAATGAAAAATTAAAATAAAAGTCATTTGGAGGGAGATCTGGTAAAGCTATTTTCTCTCCTTGAGCAGCCCATTGATTTAAAAATCAGAATGTCATAAGAACAGTCTAAGATTTTAATAGCCGCAGCCACATGGTCAAGTTAATTATTAGTGGGTGCAACAACTGACAGCATACAGCAACTCTAATAGGGAAAGTTACTTTGGGGAAAGAATAAAAAAGGGAAAGAGAGAGGAGGAAAAGGAGGAAAACTGGGCAAAAGCAAGGCCAAGGGGAGATGAAGACTCACCAGTGACTGGCCTGGAAGAGCACTGGCAGGGTTCCAGATAAGCATCCTCTAAAGGAGGTTCTCTTCAGTGAAAAAAGTGATGAGGAGGAACATGACCACTGTGGTGATGGTTTCTTTGCCTTGCCTTTAGCCCCTAGAACTATATAATTTTGCCTCTTATTTGCTATAATTTGTTCCTCTTTCTGATGATGTTAGCACAGCTTGACATATACCAATCATGTGTGATCATTGAACATTGATTATCTGTTAAAGCTTCTGTGCACAAATATTATTGGATAATGACAATCAGGTATTTAAGAGACCATTGTCTATTTTAACCTACACTTTTTGGTTTTCTCTGTACTGGAGAAAACTGAAAAAAAAAACCTTTCAATACCTGAAATCTGCCAAACAATAGGAAAGAATAGCCATGTAAAGAGGAGTCATTGCTCTAGCAGTCACAGCCACTTCCTACAATAACCCACCATACCAACACAGGTGCAGCTGCAAGCCCACGAGATCAGCAGTTTGAGAATAACAGTATGGAAACAAAAGGAAAAAAAAGACCAGAGAGGCTGCAGAAGAGCACTGCTACGGCAGCACAGCTGGAAGGTTTCACAGCTGCAAAGAGCATGCTCTTAGCATTAGTACAACCAACATACCAGGGCACCTCGGGCACTGCAGTAGATCCTTCTTATATTTTATAATGATGTATATGATTTTATTTGGTAGCAAAAAGATTAGCTATGTCTGTATTTAATTCGTCTTGTTAGTTTTTCTACTTTTAGGATAAAAACTCACGCTTAACTTTCTCCATTACAGCCATATTTTTGCAAATTCTACATTATAATGTGGAAGTACAGAGGAATAACAGCTATTCATTTCATTCAGAGACTTAATTATAATTCAATCTCACATTCATGAAATCTGTGGAAGTTGTATCATCTCTACTTGTCCAGAATATTAAATATTACTTAAGGACAACATTTGTAATACTGATTTTGTTTTCCTTTTAAACTGGCTGTGGATTAAATCAGTACATTAACATGCTGAAATAAATAATATAAACATAACAACAGTTGCATTATACTGAATATTAATGCCAGAATAACCACAGTAACCGAACACCTTGCTCAAAGGCTTTGAAAAATGAGTTGCAAGCCAATTAATAAGGGCAAATTTATTGCTAAGTCTGAAGAAGAGTACTTTGAAATGCAATGCTTGCGTAGGCAACTGTTAATTTTAATAAATTGATCATGATTTTTCCTTCAAGTGTATAATGAAAAAAAACCAACATTTGCAGTTCAGTTGTTTGAGAACTTAAAACAGTAAACAAACAAGGGGCTACAATTCTAAAACTGTGTTCTTTTGTTGGTTTGCCAGATCCCTTATTAAGAACTGCTGTTTAGGTTTTCATTGCATCTCTGTTGATGTTCAATATGATGAGAGTGAATCTTAATTTCTGTGGTCAATGAAAGGTTTTACTTTAATTACCAAAGCCAGTAAATGTTGTAAACTTATCTGATAATTCTCTGTGTACAAATTTAGATGAGATTTGTTGTGTACTTAGCAGAACTGTGATACACCTAATTTTCATTCCATATTATTCTGAATTTGTGTATGCCTCACAGGCTTTCAGTTTGAAACCTGAGTAGTTTTTGTTTAAAACTGACATCTAATGCCTGTTGTTCATGTGTACGTGCTCTGATGAGATAGTCCTTTAATCAGTAACAGTGGAAATACGGACCTTACAAACTTTATAGTTGTTTTTTGCACCATGTGATATCAAGATATTCCCTGAACACTACATAAACTGCTCTCATTACTTTACTCCCACTTGGCGTGTGTTTCTTTGATGGCAGAGTGCACTGGGCTATATCACATGTCTGTCAAACACATTTAGGTTATGGCTAAAAACTTACAGGCCACTGCTGTCCTGTTATTCTGATGAGTTAAGTTTACACGTTATTTTGTGTTATTTTAACTCATGTAACACATTACCTGTGTTTTTTTAAGGTACATGGAGGCTGGGTAGATTTTACCAAACAGTGTGTTTAAAGCAATTTTTTGCTTCTTTTTCTTTTATCCTCACCTTCCTATATGGTGAGTTAATATAGGGAATAAAAAGCTTCGCAAAAGAGGTTCACTCAAATAAAACTGTTATAAAATCTGTTCTTCTGCATAATTTTTGTACCAGCATAAGGGATTGACAGAGCTGAGAGCTGAGTATCTCATAAGCCTTAGCCATCAGGTCTAAGAATATATCATCTCAGATTTTAATGGAGAGAAAAAATGATTGTAGTCTTCAAAACTGTGAATAAGAACTTGAAGACAATAAGCAGCAAAACCGATACAGGTCAAAATTGTGATTTTCAAAGAGCTAACTGCTCTGTTCTTTGTATCATATTAATGTCATAACCTAGAGGGTTACCCAGCCTGTGGGTGTTCTGAGATTGTGACCGTGCATTCATTGTATTCTGTAATACACAAGACTACAGAGGCTTTTGTCCCCTAGATTTCTCTGCTTTATTTCAGATTACAAAAAATGCCATACAACTCACCAGCAGCAAATATATTTTCTCAGAAATTACCATTTGCATGTTTAACTATGGTTAAGGAAGTGAATATATAGTTATCAAGCTATTATAAGTTACTATAAACAATACTAGAAACAATCAATTTTATACGAGCAATCAATATAAAAGCAATGTCCAAGAACTGTAATGGGCTACTACAAACTTGTATATAGTGGAGCAAGCTTATAGACAATACAACTGTGGAAATACTTAAGAGAGGTATACAATATCAGTGTCAAGAAAATTAGACAGACTTCAAAAAGGACAAAACCATCTCAAGGAGCAGGATAACTTATTCCCAGAAGGTGGGGCACAACCATCCTTGAGATGGGAGAACAGACTGAATTAATCCTAGAAGTATGAGTGTGGAGGAGCACCAGTAGAGTAACACAGTCTCACTTCAGAGATGATCCACATCAAAGACTTTGGAGTCAACCAGGAATTCCCAGCAAGGGTCCAAGATATCATAGAAAGTTTGTAATGAGAGTTCAACTGTCTGTGAAAGAACAAGCTGCATGGGAAGTTTTCCAAGAGACAGGATCCATTTTGGGCAAAAATAAGTCCTTTTTGTATCATAGACATATAAGAGTGCATAGGACACCAGCACTTCAAGCAGCCAACAGGTTGTTGGCTGTTAAGTTTACCTGAGGCAGCATATAGATTGAGTTGATTTCTCTTTTCAAACCAACTTTTGCTTTTCCAGACTGTTTTCCTGTTCTAGCAATTAGAACAGCCCATGACAGCTTCCAATTCCCATTCTTTTAGGATGTTTCTCCCTCTTTCCAGGTTGTTTTTTGGCTTTTTTTCTTTTAAGTTTTCATTACAGTTGTATTTGCAGTAATCAATGATATCTCAGGATGTCAGTGGTCTCCAAGGACCCATCTGTACTTCAAAGATGCCAGCTGCACTTCTCAAGGATGCTTCTAGTTCCCAGGCCTAGACAGATAGCTTCCAGTCTGGCAGGTGTTTTCTTTGTGAGCATTTGAGCAGACAAATTCCGATCAGTAATTTTCCCCTTCTAACCAAGTCATCTTTCTGGCTGTTCACAACAATTGCTAACTCCAAAGAACCTTTTTCCACCACCGCTGTCTCTCTTCAGGCTGTGACTCTTACTGCAGCCCTTGTGGTTTAGCTGGTGGCAGCAGAATAGGTTTAAACCATCTCGTATAGCATTCTTCAAACTACTGTGTTTCATAATGGTCTTCCAAAATCAAAGAGGTAACCACAAATAAAAGTGTTCCATTCCTGTGAAACCCTTTTCCTCAGCCCA
The DNA here is from genome assembly GCA_013399835.1 of Leptocoma aspasia. Classification (NCBI taxonomy): domain Eukaryota; kingdom Metazoa; phylum Chordata; class Aves; order Passeriformes; family Nectariniidae; genus Leptocoma; species Leptocoma aspasia. The sequence continues at coordinate 2,968,860 of VXAX01001641.1, read as the reverse complement.
CCTAACCTCATCATCTTCCCACAGAGGGAATAAATAAGGCAAGAATGGGAAAAGATAAAAAAATACACCCTCACTTTCCAGTTGGAAAAATTCTGGACTAAAGGAACAGCCCTTGGCAGCTTTTCTTCCAAAGGCACATGGCAGTAAACCTTAGAATGGTCTAGGCAAGGTAGCTGAGTTGCCCTACGGCTGAGAAATACAAGGAGGACACATAACAGTGTGAGAACAAATCATTTCAATGGCTGTGTAAAAGTATGAAAAAATAACTTTCTTTAGACCTGAAATGCAGAATTAATTCAATCTCACATTGATATAGCACATTTTGATAAGGGGCTCATGGGAAAACCATGGATTGTTCTGTGACCTGGAATGATTTTTTTTTCCTTTTCTCTTTTCTTTGCATAAAAGTAGGACCACAATGCGTGTTCTCATGAGAATCAAATCTCTCTCATGGTGCATCCTAATGTGAATATAAATTTCCCATCCATATGCCCAGGTTTCTTCAGTCTGGTGTTGAAAATACAGTAAAAACTAAAACTCATGAAAAATGCATGTATTTTTCTTTTCTATAGGCTTATAACTACATTTACTCTTTTCACCTATGAAAAATCATTATGCAACCTTCCCTTTCCACAAAGAGGATTCTAAGGGCTTAGTATTCTAGCATATTGTCTTTTTGGTAACTGACTGCTAGACTAAAAGACTTGCAAAATGCTTTGAGATTTTAGAAAATGGATCCTTTGTAGTGCAGAATCAGAAGTCACTGTTCTCTGTGTTTTAAAGCTCATCAGCAAGGCTTTGATTAATGCCTAGGATCATTATTGAGTTTTTTTATTAATTCTGTGGCTTATATTTCTTTATTTTGTTTCTTGTTTTTTGGGGTTTTTTTTGCAGATGCACTCACTAGTCTGTATGTAAGTCTTCAAAATTTATTATGTTTGTAGCTAGTTTTGGCAAGATATGTGAAATTTTAACATTTGTGCTGTAAATTCATATCATTTATCTTGTTTTAATGTTTTATAGCACCAACATGGAGTTAAATTCTGTTTTCCCAAGGAAGAATTACTTCCAGGACCATCTTGAATATCATCCTAAAAGTAGTGAATAGACACATGAAACACTAGAAGGATAAAGTCCTCAATTTTTGACACTACTTTAAAAAAGAAAGAAAAGGGGGGTGGGTGGAAATCCCTTTCTTTATCCTGTACTGTACACTTAAACAACTGAGTGTTGAACTTTATGGCAGTGCAGTAATTTCTCTCAATCTTATATCTTCTTATTCAGTTTATTGTCACTTTAGGAGTGGTAAATAATAAAATAAAAACTAGGGGGAAAAAAATGAGAATTTCTTCCTGTCAATTAGTCTCCTGAAAGAGTCCACATTTGTTTAGAAACATAGTTAATTTCTTAGTCCCTGAAAATCAATCCATATACATTCTTTTGGCAATTTCATACAAAATATTGTTTGTTTGGTATTTTGGGTTTTGTGAGGGGTGGGTTGCCCTTTTTCTCTTTTTTTTTTTTTTGTGTTTATTTTTTTTTAATAATTTATCACATCACAAGTATTTAGCTATTTTTTCTTTTTTTTTGTCAGTGAGATGATACACCTGATGGAGATTCTTGTAGAAGAACTGTAACATTTCTTGTGAGCAGCCCAGGTATAGCACTTAATGTTCTCTCTTTTTCTTTGGAGATTTTTCATCTTGTGAGGGAAGAGAAAAAGGAGCTGTGACTGGGGGAAAGCCCAAGATTAATATATTTTTCTTTAAAGACCACAGATTCAAGACATCTCAATCAGGCATTAAATAACAATAGCAAGTAATGAAAATAAACTAAAAGGAATTTAAATAGAGGTAGAAGTAATCATAGGGCAGAAAGTTTGCAGTTGGAAAGGACGTTTGGAGGTCCAGCCTCCCTTCTCAGGCCATCCAGGGCCATCCAGAATCAGTTTCATGGCGCAGGGCTATGCTCTTCTTGAACTCCATGAGGTTCCTGTTATCCTCTTCACTCCAGCCTGTCAAGGTCCCCCTGGATGGTAGCACAGCGCTCTGGTGCATCAGAGAGTCTTCCTGGGTTTGTGTCCTTTGCACAGTTGCTGAGTATAATCTAATCCAACGTCCAGATCATTAATGGAGATGTCAAACAGATGTGGATTCAGTACTGATCCCTTGGATGTACCACTAGTCACTGGCCTTCAACTAGACTTCACTGCTTCACCTCTGGGCCCGGCCTGCAAAAAAAGTAAAAGTCACAAAAACCATAAGAGCTCCTAATATGTTTAGCATACTTGTTTTTATTAAAGAGCTTTCCACACAAAATGTGGGGTGAAGTCAATTCATGAGCAATGCATACCTAAGATATATTTATGAGACTGTTTTGTTATATACTATTGCCTCATGGCCTTCACTTCTCAGTCCTTGACAAAAGTTTGGGAATACATGTTGTATATTAATTAGGAAGGCTCACCTTGAGTTTCTGGACACTTTCTTTTGGACATCTCTGTTCTGGTTTTGCCTCCTTTCAAACCCAGTGTTGCTTCTCCATGTACACCCCAAACCTTGCAAGTTCATAATCTGGGGACAGTGTTGCTTGGCAAAATACTTTTAGATAGGAGAATGGGTAAGCAACAAATACTGAATTTTTGTCCAAAGCATGGGCTGCAAATATGGTATCACCATTATACTGAGTTTGTTACGGTTGAAGGTGTCAGTGCTGGCATGCATCTATTAAGCCTGTGTCTTGGTTTCAACTCATATTATTTTCTTTTTAGTAGCTGGTGGGGAAGAGAATCAGACAGAAAATGTCCACTTTGTGTGGATAAGAAGAGTTTAATAATTGAATAACAACAATACTAATAAAAATTGTAATGAAAATGAGAAAGAAAGAGAGGGGGGAATAAACCCCAAGACATGCAAGTGATGCACAGTGCAATTTCTCACCACCCGCAGAATGATGCCCAGCCAGTCCTTGACCAGTGATGGTCAGTCCCCATAGAGTTCCCCCAGCTTACATACTGGGCCTGGTGTTCTATGGTATGGAATATCCCTTTGGCCAGTTATGTCCTGGCCATGCTCCCTTACAGCTGTTTTGCAGCTCCTCACTGGCAGAACATGGAAAGCTAAAAAGTCCCTGACTGAGGATAAGACCTTCTCAGCAACAACTGCATCTTCAGTGTGTTTTCAACATTATTCTTGTTCTAAATTTGTATCATAACACTGTAATAAATACTAGGAAGAAAATTAACCCTATCCCAGCTGAAACCAGAATAGCCTGTTGGAAATACAGATAATTAGGCAAATAAACGTAGGTAACATAACATCTGCTTCTCTCTTTAGCTAAACCATTCACGTATATTTTTTCTGTGCTCACCATATAGCAGCAGCTGACTGACTGTCCAGGTCACCTAGTTATACCATACCTCTGGCTCAGCACAGCTGGACCTAACTAGCATTAAATCAGAAAATGTATAATCAGCAAGTTTTGTGCCCTCATCCCTGGCTGATTTAACATACCACTTCAAGCAAAGTCTGGCATAAAAATGACTGCAGAGGAATTTCTCCAGATGACAGCTATGACTTCATGACAGTCTGCAGGTATTCAGCCTTTGTGAAGTCAGACTCAATTCATAGGCCTGTATAAAGGGACTAGCACTGCCTGTGGGAGGGTAAATTTCTTACTTCTTGGATAAAAATGATGTTGAAGAAAAAATGCCTTTCATTAATTGTGAAAGCACAGTTGAACCTTTCAACTATGGAAGTTTCCTCTCATGGGTGATGTATCAGCACATTATCATATCAACCATCAAATTTTCAGAAACTGTGAATAACTGCTGCATCAATGCTTTTATTCTACTCAAACTCTATTTTCAATGGTAGACTTCTGCCCAGCATTTTGTGTCTTTTATAAGAAAATTTCTACAGAAGGCAAATGTTTAAATTCTGTCATTTAAACACGTAAAATCGCCTGTCCAGAGAAAGTGCAAAAAATCCCACAAGCCAAAGTCAGTGGATGAGCCTCTGCAGAGGTAGCCAATGATGTTTGGAAGGACTTCTGAGGAATGAAAAAGATTCTGGAAGTGAGGCAAACAGAAATAAAAGGAACGTGTGAAGCAAAGCCAATGCTACTGAATGAAAAAGGTGCATGTTTGATAGGCTCTTTGGCATCAAAAAACATTCACAGTTGCTGGTACTTAAAATTCTCATTAGAAGTCATGCCTTGTTTCTTTGGCAATTCACTCCTTCAGAACTCAAAGCAAAAACTTAAGAACAATATTTTAATTTCCTTTGCCTTTCACCCTCTTCCTAATGGTGACTATTTTGCTGTATTTTCTAATTTGAGTGCTTATGATTGAATATTTCTTCAGCTAGTTTTCATAGACCTTACTGAAAGAAAAGTATGTCATTGATGTCCTCCCATTGTATAATCTCTAAACTCCAATATTAGAACATTTATAATTTCACTTATGTGTACCCATAAAGCTGTTATCTTAGAACGTAAAAATTGTACATGACATCTCATCTTTCAAGCTTGTAAATCAAATAATTTCCTTCACAATTTCACTTGGAAAGAAAATGTAATTGGTAGTCCAATGAAATCTGCATTAGCTTGTTCTAAATTCAATCTGGGAAAAAAAAAAAAAAAAGAAAATAGCAAAACCCTGCTGCAAGAAATCACTTTATTATAATCTCAACCATTCCAGTAAACTAGTGTCTGTACTGAGCAAAACTCTGCTGAAACACTCATCAGACAATTACTAATTCTGAAGTTGCTCAGTTTTTATGCTGTCTAGTATTGGGGTTTATTGTTTGTTTGTTATTAAACAAACCTGCTTAATGTAAGACTTTTTTTTAAATTTATTCTTTTGCAAGTGTGAAAGTCTCACACAGACACATGGATCTAAAAGCGGTCTTCATTATAGAACCTCACTGTTTACCTTTGGCCATGGGTATTACTTTCTTTAAAAGTGTATAGGCACTTGAGGATGGAAATAGAAAAGGGAAAGGAAAACAGGTGTATAAAAAAATACTCAAATCCTTTGTAAAGAGTTAAATTCAGATTTGTATGACCTCAACCTCTTTTTGAAGTTTAAAGCTGGAAACACAGCTTTCATCTACTCCACTTTCGTTTAATTCAGACTTTATTTTTATTTTCTCTGTAACTCAGTGCTATTTAATCTTTCTGCTATGCTGACACACTTGGAGGACCCCCTTCACCACTGCATGAATTCATAAAAGCACTGTCTAACTGAATTCTTTCTCAAGACTGATTAGTGTAGCAGTGCCTACCAGAATCTAATCAAGGACTTTTTAACATTTACTTCAATTTGATGGTTTTATTTTTCTTTCATTTTTTATTGTTGACTATATAATTTGTTCCTCAAACTTACTTATAGAAATAATAGTTATACTACTTCTCTTTTCCTCTAATGTTTTTTGTATTTCTTCTCCATTTTTTTTCTCTACAACTCCCTGTTACTCCTGGGCGGGGCGGGGCGGGGGGGGGGGGGGGGGGGAAAGAAGGGANGAAAGAAAGGAAAAAAAAGAATTCCATATTTTGAGAATATAGTATATTAAGGATCAAAACCATACTGCTTTGATGGGCAATGGTTCAATGGCTGAAACTGCAACTGAAATGGAATCTTTTACAATTAAGTTACAAATACTTTTTAAAATAAGCTAATTAAAACGTACAAAACTTTTTCTTTCTTCACAGCTGTGGATAGATACAATATACTTGAAAGGCAACTTGACTATTTTCTTTTTAATATGATGAAGTACAAGACAAATGTGAATACTTATTTAAGTTCCCAAGATGAAAGCCAACATACAAGATACAGAATGGCTTTGGCAAAATTGTCAGGATTTATTTTCTTCATTGTGTTTGGGTTTTTTTTCCTGTATTTCAAAAAAAAAAACAAAACAAAAGTAACAAGAAACTTAATTATAATTATCCAGTTTATACAGAGCTAATTAAATGCTCTGTGTTGATTT
>VXAX01001641.1:2828104-2953497 GCA_013399835.1 Leptocoma aspasia | reverse complement strand
TATATTAAGAATTTATTAAAATGTTATATGTTAGATAACAATATATATGAATTACATAAATAATTGTCATTTTGTGATTCTATGAATAAAGTGCTGCCTGCATTTGATTTTACCTGAACACTTGGATTTCACCAAAATAAAATAACAAATTCCATTCTATACATTAGAGTGGTTTAAGTAAGTGCTTCTTCTAAGAGGACTGCAAGATATTTTAACTGTTTCCTTTCTTATGACTTGACCTTTCTGGTTCAGAAAGAATTACATGCTTCATATTTAACACACCATACTTTAAACTTCACTTTATTTTTTCTACCTAATGTTCTCCTGCACAGTCTTTTTAAACTTTAGATAAAACAATATCCAATTCATTTAAGTGAAACACACTCTTGCAAATAGATCCCTGTGAACCAAGAAAAAGCTTTGAAAACAGGAGGGGGCAGAAGGGCACAAAGAGGGGGAATCAAAGACGATTAAATATCTTAGTGTACATTAAGACATATTTTCAGTGGTTTAGTCATGAAAGGATAGAGTTTCACAGGTCATATCATAAGTAAAATCTGAGATGTCAACTGTTATTCTGAACCAGATGATGAGGCAGTCTCTTTTAAAGTCAGAAGTTCTATACTACACGTTTACCTTTTTGCTACAGATTTGAAGAATAATTAGGTACAAGTGCTCTTTTGTTTCTCAATCTCTTCTTTAAAAGTTGTATTTAAATTACTTTCTCACACCATCTAGACCCACCTCAAGATACTTTACAAGTGTCTCAGTAACATAACATACCTTCCTCTTCAGGCATACAATTCAGAAATTGTGCACTCCAAACTTGCCAAGTCTCTCAAATTCAGAAAAAAAGCAAGAGAAAATGCCATCAACTTTCCAAAGAGTAAAGCAAAATTTTAGCTAGTATTAGGAGCCAGAAAGCTCCTCACATACTAGCATATTCAGGTGCATTCAGTAATGGATTTTTGTAGGCAAACACTTGCTCATTCTCTGCTGCTGATCCTTCATTCACTCTTGATGTTGGAGCTGCTGAAATCATTGCAAATGCAGAAAGAAAAGAAAATTTTTCCAGACTCAATACACTGAATTACACTACTAATATAAATGTACTTCATAAAAGTATTTGTTTCACTTGTTTACAACACTCCAGGGATGACACACAATATATGACAGAAAAATTTGCCTTAGCAAATTTTCTATACTCCTTAGAGCACTGAAAACATGTCCTCTCACAGTGTATGGATGGAAACACATCTAGCACATTTTGTAGAATGACAGAAGGCTGTTCTGACTAAACCTAAGCAAGCACAAATGCTGATGCCATCTGCTATCAACCCAAGTTCACTATGGACCTCAGCAGTCTGACTTGAATAAAGCCACACATGAACTAGTGGTGGTGAATCTACATTTCTGTATCTGATCTTGATACTAGGTCTGCTCACAAACTCTCTATAAATATACGCCCTGCATATAAATAGATACTATCTCATGTATCTTCTCTTAAGACAACAGAAGGACAATTTTTTAAAATCTCACACAGACTGATGATTAAAAATAAAAGACCTTTACAGTTAGGTCTGAGGGAAAAATGTTTTTTAAAAAAAGTAATTTCAAAAACACCCCATTGTGTTCCTTAATTTATCTTTTTGGTTTGGTTTTAATCTGAAAAATTAATACAAAGGGAAGAAAAAAGCAGGGTAAGAATTAAAGCAATTACCTGTTTAGATTCACTGAAGTTGCTCTGCAGAGGAACAAAACTTGCTAGGCTGTTCAAAACAGTGAATAACATTCCAAATTATTATGATTATTATGATTATTATTATTAATTGTTATTTTTTTCAGTATATCTAAGAAGTGGTTGGATCCTCATTTGTAGAGAAAACATGAATGCCTTAATCAGAAAATACAACAAAATATCATGTGTAATTCAGCTAAATTGAAATGTAGGCATCTGATCGTGTTGATCAGAGAAATATGTTAATGCAGTTATCAAAAGGAAAATAACAAGCAACCAATAGTATTACAACAACTGCTAACAGTAAGAAGTAGAACCTTTAACAATTGTAGAATACCGCAGATTTTATCCCAGTTAGGATTTATTCTGAACCTCCGTTTCCACCCTTGAGCACAGAATTTTTGTCTACAAGCAGAGCGCTGCACAGTCAAAATCTAAAGACTCAAAGGTTATATATTTTTTTATTTCCATCCCAAGAGTTTATATTTCTTGCAAAGTGAGGATGGCTCCGATTATTGAATCTGAGTATCCCACCCTGCCGAAGAAAGATGCCTGGGAAGTAGCAGAGAGCTATTAAGTTGTGAACAACATTCTTTTGTCTTAGGTAATCAGGATATTTATGAAAACTGTCTGCTACACAGAATTTAGACTCTGGTGTCAGACATGCTGGGTGGTGTAACCTCACCTGTGAAAGTTGGCTGCTATAGTACGTTTCCTTCTGAAATGTGAATGATTGATGAGGTATGAAAATTTTATTTTTACATAATTAAAGATATGCCATCAGCCTTCATGGATGAAACAGTCAATGATGCCTTTTCTTCAGGTAATAAGAAAGCGTTTAATTTTTCAGTGTATGCTTTAGAGGTGGAAAAATCTCAATTTTCTTAATGTACAAGATGGTGATATTTGGTGAATACTGGGTTATAGTCTCAAGAATGAAATTATAAAATGCTATAACAAAACGCTACTCTTATATCTGATGTATGAGGATATATCATGAGGATATCCTCAGCCACACTTTTGTGAGACTGAGACTGAAAAGGATTGATGTCTCAAGATATTTTGGGGAGTACATGTGTGGGGGAAGGGGCAGGTTGGGCCTTGCCCTGGCAAGGCAGTAAATTCTCCCACACCCTCCAGCCCCCTAGAGCCTATATCCCAGCCTGGCAGTGGCTGCCGATTACTGGCACACAGGAGGCAATGCTCCACCCCTGCCTCGAACCCCCAACCCAGCTCCCGAGTAGCCAAATTGCCAGAAGTACCAACTGAGGAAAGGGCCCAGGAATGCCAAGGAGTGTTTAAGGCTGAACATGCAGCAAGCACACATCTTGACCCTGACTCCTCTTATGATTTCTGTCTGTTGAACATCACTGGAATCCAGGAGTTGGTAGCTATGAATGTCTTTTCTATATCTTTTCTGTCTTTTTCTCTTTCCTCCTCTTCTAATTCCCACTTCTTGGAATTATTGAGTAGCTAAAATCGAATGGACTTAGAGTTTGCTAAATTGAATGGACTAAGTTAATGTGTTGGGAAGTTTTTTCTTTCATTGAGTGCTGCTCTAAACCTTTTGCCCAAGTTCTTTGATTTGCCAGTAAAGTCTTTTTTGTTGTCCTTGACCTCTTGAGAATATCTTGTTAGTATTTCTTCTGTGCATCTAATCCAGAGTACATGAACAAAAATTAGCCCTTTTAAAAGCCTCATCAAGCAAGTTTTTTGGGTCTTAAAACACTATTGAAGTCAATATAATTTTTAGATATTCTTAAAGGGTAATAACTACACTGCTGATCTCGTGGATTAGTCTTTTTTTCTTTTTCTTAATCACTCATCTCACTGCTCTCAAAGTTTTCTCCCATTTTATCATCTCTTAGGAAGAGCAGCAGCCTTTTTAACTAAAATTGTTGCTCAAAAATCTACCAAGTTTCTAGTTTCCTTCTACTCTTTCTAGTTTCTTCTTTTATCTTCTTTATCCAAAGAAATTCTGAGCACATCTTTCCAATTAATTAATCTCAGAATTAAACAGTTTCATTTAATTGTGTATCTTTCATTCAACTGGATATGACTCCTTGCTGATAAAACATGAATGCATTGATGTTATATTTAGTCCACTGGCCTCAAAAAAAATCCCTTAATATACTGTATTTCTTAAAACTCTGAACTTGCTTCTTGATTTTTAAATACTTATTCCATTATAAATCATCTTAGGAACATGAGAGACTATTAGACAAAAGGAAGTACATATTCCATTTACCATTTCTGAGTGTGGCTTCTCTGTTCAGCTCTCCTCCTTCTCTATTTAAAAGAAAAGACAAGCAGAAAACATTTCTGAGCCTCTCATTATCCTAACTTAAGGGGAAATCTCCATCTTGCTCAATTTATGAGAAGGTTTTGCAATGCATAGTAGAAGCAATATAATTCTATTATAATAATTCTATTCTAGTAGAAGCAGTATAATTAGTGTTCAGGAAAGTTTTGCAAGTACTGATCATCTAAACTGGAGGTCTTGCCAGCAGAACTGAAAATATGTGCAGGTTGTCAATGAAATCTGGCAATATAACACAGCACTTAAAAGCAGGTCAAGAAGCTGTTTGGCCCAATAACTGTTTTTCTAGGGAGACTAGATTAAGTTTTTGTGCTGCCGAAGAGCTATTACTCAGGGTTCTTCAGTAAACTTGCTCACAGATACCTTTCTGTCCCTCATGCTCCATCAGGTAGTGTAGGAATATCAATAGCTAGAAGTGACTGGGTTAGCAAACTATTGGGAAATGCACTGTTCTGTATGCAATATTGGCATCTGCTTTCTTCTTCTTTTTTTCCTTTTCCCCCCACTATCTTTATATGTACTCAAATAAACCAAAATAATCTCTTTTACATAAAATTGATATTCCTTCCAAGTTACTTACTGTAGATATCCTGGACTTCCTCCTACAGCAATTTCAGAATCTGAACAAGACTCATTAAAGACCTGTATCTCTGTTGGGATTGGGTGGGAAGGGGCAGGAAGGAGAGATGTGGAAATATGCTAATAACACAAAGAGAAGGATATAGCATTTTTCTGCTACTTTTGTCTAGAAAAACATAATACCCCTTAAAGGAAACACTGTGAGATAATGCTTAGCAAAGACTGATGAATTAAAAGTTGTCCTATTATCTTCAGATCACAGTTTATCTTCTACTCACAGTTTATTATTGTTATACCTCAGGAAACCACCCCCCACTCTTAAAAACTTATTTGTTTGACAGCGTACAGTGACTATTATAGAATATATTCTCTTTTGGAATGCAGTGGTGTTGCGGTGCTTAATTATTTTACAGTTTAGTTAATTGTTATTGTAATGGTTGGTCCCGGTTTCCCCCTCAGTTATGTAATGGTTCATGCTCATTTGTGCACTTTTTCCTGCCCTTACCCCTCAGAGGTGCACATCTTCCCACCCTTATCCCTCACAGTTACTTGTCAATCTCCCAACCCCCTCTCCCTGGGAGTTACCCTGCCCTTGTTAGGAGTTGCTTTTCCCCCTAAACCCAGCCCCTATCTCCCCCAGACCCTGCCTCTCCTTCCAGACCCTTCGATGTCAGTCATCCCTTCCCTGCTGCCCCAGTGGCNCTTCTCGAAACCCTGGCTCGCTGTCTGGGGTCACCTGAGTTGCTTTCTGGTGCACGGTGATTAATATGCATTTGTGCGCTGAGCCCTCTGGGATACCAGGAAGTGGGTTGGGAGCAGCAGCATGTTCCCCGACGCAATGGAAAAGGGTAGAAAGGGAGACAAACAGTTAGAATTGGGAGCAAACAGGTAAGGGGGTTTTCTCTTAAGGGTTTTAACAAGGATTTTGATTATTTGTGGAGGATCATAGCAACTGGGGGGGTATAAATCAGTTACAAGCAAGGGATAGAACAAGTGAACACTCGAACAGGCAGGCACGTGAACTGTAGAAGAAACAAGCAAACAGTTAGATAATAAATTTTGTCCATCACACCTACCCCCTCTCCTAATAAACCTTCTCCTGCCTACACTTCTCCGAGTGGATCTTCCCTCACTTCTCCTGATACTCCGACGCTCCTTGACGCCATAACTCGACCGCTGACCTGCAGCCCAGAGACTTCCCTGAGGGTGTGCAGGTCAGGACCTCCACCCCTGCTGCTCAGCGTGAGCCAGCTACACGGGGAGAGGCCACTCGGACCGCTGCCTCTGGGGCTTGTGAGCTAGCCGGTGGACTCGAGGGAAACTGAGGCAGCGCGTCGCAGTGGAAAAAACACTGTCAAACAAAATTTAAAAATATAAAACCACAACAAAATTATTCTTTATTTCTAACCACCCCAGGAGCGATTAAAAATCACAGAACATAGATAAAATCACAAAAAAATATGCAAGTGGAAAAGGTCAATGAGATTCAAACTTGAAACCATAAACTAACAGCAAAAAATAAACCTGTCTTTTAACAGGACTCCCTTACATTTCCATCAAAGCATATTGAATATCTAATGATACATAATGATATCCCATGCACTGGATGGTGCTGGGCCATTGGCTTTTCTTCCTGTTTCGTTTTACCAAGTTGATATATTGACCTAAGTAATAACTCTGTTTCCTATGCCAATGTTTGGACATTTGTTGTTAATACAAGAGAGCAGAACAATGCAGCGTACACTGTCAGTGTCTCACTAAACTACAGCCTTTTTTTCTTCTTTCTTTTCAAAGAATAAATCTTGCCTTACTGCCACAGAAGATCTTACTGTAAAGTGAGTTAGTAGAGCAATGGACAAGATTTTGTTGGCCTTCTGCAGGTCAGAACTGCACTGGTTGACATTTGCAAGTTTTTTGTTCGTTTGTTTGTTTGTTTTTTCCTATGACTTTAACTCTTTTTCCTAGAAAATAACAGATCAAAATGGAAGCTTCCCCTCAAGCATCATGCATGATCTGCAAAAACACCTCACCATTCATTTGGATAAAGAAGAATTGACCCCAATGTTACTATCTCTATGCTTTCTAAGCAATTCAGAGAGTAAGAATAAAAGATATCCATGGACCTAGAAGTGAGAACAGCTCAATGGAAACACAGAAATCTCGTGAAATGAGAGACCTCCGTACTTTTAAATTGCAACAAAGAGAGAGATTTGTTCTTTTGATGAGAAGATTAGTGCTATATACCATGTAAATTCTAGTAAAATGCAAAAGTCAAAGGATGATTTCCTACAGCTAACAATAGAAAGGAATTGTAAGACAGACCTCAAACGGAATGTATTTCTGTGAAGTTGAAAGGAACCAGTTTAGAAGAGGGAGACAAGTGTAGTGCAAAGCCAGTGATCAGGGGTGAACAAGCACCTGGGATTGTTTTTACACCAAATAATACTCTGAGTATTTTAAATTTGTATATTCCACCGTCAGGAATTCTGAATATTAAGGAAATTCTAAGACAAAAAGACCTAGAAATGTCTTTTCCATTCCCTTTTCCCAATGAAATTAAATGAGATTCATGTCTGAATACTCCTTAGGATGTGGTATCTACAATGAAGGTATTTTTATTTAGCTTTTGCTGGTATTATAAACTTTATTTCAATTAATTTATTGCAATTCACAAGCAATTAAAGGAGAAGTATTTTTTAAATTTAATTTTTTTTAATTAAGTCAACAGAATTTACTTATATATTTTCAATTAAAGGAAGAGGAAAAAGGAAACAATACAAAATAAATGAAAACAAACAAACAAAAAGAACTGGGAAGGCCTATCTGGGCAAGAAGTAGTACAATGAAATCATTAATTTTTCATCATGGACTAAACATATGCAGATGTCCCAACAGTATCATTATAGACATTTGCTATAAAGTATATGAGAGCTATACTAACCTATCTGAATGGCTTTGAAGTCAGATGTATTCCTTAATGTTCTTAAATACATGTGTCCATCACTGGAAGAGTATTTCAATTAAATACATACATGCATGCATGCACGTATATCTCCAGATACAGCTCTTTAATCTTTCACCTTGTTTAATTTGAGATGGTGCACCTTAGAAAAGAAGATTATTCTTTTCTTTAACATGTACATTTGAATAATATCACAAGCAAGTTTTAGCAACTTAGTTATATTTAAAAAACAATTTGCCATGATATTTTTTTAGAATATCCGCAAGTATTTTAGAACATAAGGACAGCACCTTATTTTTTAGTTAGAAAAACAAAACCCAAGCTTCTGAGTCATAAAATGGCATTTATTCACTGATTCCAAATGTGTTCCTTCCATGAGATACACACTACCACGGGAACCTTCCAACTCAGATCCCTTCACAACATAGTCCATGAAAAATCTCAAAGAATCCATATAAGAAAAATGAATGCTAGGACAAATCAGAAACCATAGAGGATAACACCCAACTGAAAAGTGCATAGGGGTTTCCACAGGCAGAGAGATGAAACAACTTCCCAAGTGTAAACCTGAGAACAGTAGATGTATATTATCAGATTTTTTCTTTTGAGGGGGAAAAAAGTGTGGGAAAAACTTCTTTTATTTTGTGTTCTTGGAAAATCAGTAGTATTCTAAGTGGTGATTGTGGGATTTAACATAGTACCTTGCATCTTCCTGTAATTTGGCAAAACTTTAGCAATATAGGCTGTAATTTTCTGTTTCATGACATTCAATGGCATCCAATCAGTGACATCAGGAAAGCATAGACTGTAGTTTAAACCCATTCGTACTGGTAACAAGGGGTGACAATCTAATTTAACATGTTTTATATAAGAACTCAGATTAAGTTTTTAATTACCTTATCACTTGGTATTTTTACGCAGATTGTGCCTCTGTAATTGCACAAAGGATTTGTCAGGATACCAAAACTGAACTGTGAAATAAACTAGGATCTTTGTTTCGACTGCTGTAGAAGTTGGATTTTGTGCAGTGAATGAGCTAAGAATGGCAGAAGGAAAAAGGATCTTTGCCCAGGTAATGCAGATAAGCACCAGTCTGCTGCTTTCAGTTCAGGTCTGTCTCTGTGATGACAGGCAAGTATGTAAATGAACATTTTCTCAGATGCACACTAACTGTATATTTTCCATGTTCTGAATACCACTGAGAGCTGAGAATCAAATCAGCAGGCATGCTGAATGCTTGGTAACAACAACTGCCATTTAATAGGGAATACTTTGGGACGGGAAAGTGCCAAAAGAATAAAAATCAGAACATAGACATTTAAGCTTACTGAACAGCTTTGGTGCTAATGTTTTTGAGTCTTTCTTATTCATTAATTCTATCTCCATATTCATTGCGAAAACTTTAGTAAATGGCTACGAAGCTGTGAAATTCCATAGTGACATCATGGTAGAAAATACCATGAGATAATGATTAACTTTATAACTAATATCTGAACAGTATGAAATAAAATAGGATAAGGGTCATACACCGAGTGAGAAAAATGCAAAGTGGCTTGGAATAACTCGAGATATATTCCTACAGGAATAACGTGGAAACTTTAATAAAAGTAAAATCTGAAATTAGACTTCCTTGAATACACTTTGGATACCATTTCTCAAACTAAAAGAATCTTCAGTGACAGCTGGTGTGAGTCTAATTTTACATTCCAAGAAAAAAATTTTGATCCATTTTTATGGAGTTATGCTTCATTCAATCATCCTATTAATAACGGCCAACTTGTGTTGTCAAGCATTTTCCATGTTCAGGGTGAATAACTGAGGAGCAGAGAAGAAGAATGCCAAAAAGTCTTGTGTTCTGCTTCACTATGGAAAAAAGAAAAGACAACACTGCAAGTATTCCACTCACCACTGAGAAATATTATGGACTAAGTTTTCTAGAAAATCTGCAGCTTTAGTGAGCATTTCTGGTTTTGTAATTGTCATCGCAACCTTACTAAGATCACAATTAGCCTTTAAAGCAACAGTTTTACAATGCAATACTTTGCATAAGCTTTGATTAAATTTCCTGTGTAAAAGACAGCCCAAGCTGTTAATCAATTTTATGCCAAACACCAATGAGTAAATATTTCAAATGCTGCATTATTTGTGTTACTGGCGTATGTAAGTACAAGAAGCAGTTCTATTTGTCTTAGGTGTTTGTGTCTGGGTATCCTTCATAAATACTTAAAAAAAAAAAAAGGATATTCTGTCTGATGTACCAGATAAAATGTAGCTGCTGAGAGTGCTGCATTAGTAGGGTGTTTAATCATAATTTTGAGTGTATGAGCACCAAGAATTCCCACTACAAAGATTCTACTAATTTCATGATGTAAAGCAACTCCTGAGTCCAAGCTCTGATGTTGATGAAATTTCCTAATTAATATTGGATAATTTTAACAGTGCAGGGAACTATGCATAAATCAAAATAAACTGACACCACCATCAAAGTTTTCACCTGCAGTTTTGGTAGAATCCAAATTGTTCGTTAAGAATTCTAACTGTGCTTTAAAGTGAAAGCACGAAAGTATATGTGCACATATGTATATGTGAACTAGCTGCCTCACCTCAAATTCTTGTCCATTGAGATAGGCATTTCAACTCCAGTTGCGTCATCTGTAGTTGATGCTATTTCCAATGCCCTGCACTACCTTGCCAGCCTCCAGCTGCTGCTCTGGAGGGCATGGATCCCTTGGAAATAATGTGCTGTATCTGAACACTCTATGCCTCCTACACCTGCACATTTATATATATAAAAATATTTATAAACCAATATGATTTCAGGCAGGAGGCAAATATTTACCTTACTTGTCTAAAAAGTACATATATAAAGAGATTTATATACAGTTGCCAGATAGATGGGATACATCATAAAGATGGTCTTTCACCTCTGCTGAGCAATCTCCCCTTGATTTTTTTTTTTGTTTCTTCTTTGAAACTGAACCTTTTATTGCAAGCTATTTGTCATGAAGCAGTTCTGCACAGGTCTGACCAACTTTTGCTTTACTGGCTACCTTTGTAATTTATATGATCAAGCAAAGTTCGCAGCATTTGTTTATAAGGAATCTTTCAACCCTAAACATTTCCTAGCCTGTGTACATAAAGAAGTCAGTAAATTCATCATGAATAGTGAAGCTGTGAGTTATATAGTTTATACCAAAGCCACAGCAGTAAAATCTGCAGAACTGCATATTCTGTTGAAAAATTCCATGTTTTACAAAGTAAAGCTATTATAGAAATGCTTCAGAGAGTTTTGCTCGGAATACAGTCATCTGTAAAACTAGTCTGCTTCACACAAAATTTATCCACATTTACAGGCCTCCAAGAAAAAAAAAAACAAAACATGAATTAGCTTTTCTGTACACCATGATGTTCAAATCTCTTGAACTTATATTTATGAATGTTGTGGGCATAGACCAAACTTCTCTGCATCCTGTTCAAGGACAGATTTGCATCCTATTCAAGGACAGCCTTGATGTGCCTGAGGTAGTGTTCATGTCCTCCTCCCTGCTTTGTGCCCTCCCCAATAGTCTTCTGTCAAGCCAGTTGTGTGACAGGGCAGAAAAAGATAGGAGTACAAAAAAGAACTGGAACTGAAAAGGCAGGCATACTTATTAAACACTGCACAGCAACATTTCTTTTTTCTTTTTACTTTTTTCTTTTTTTTCTTTTTTTTCTTTTTTTTTTCTTTTTTTTTTCATTTTCCCAGCAACTTGAAAAGAAGTTATGGTGGTGCACCACAGGTCCAAATCATGCAGTTGACCATGGCAGGTAGGAAACCAACAGATAAGGTTTACAGATAGGTCTGACACCTCCTTTATCCTCTTTTATCTCTCTTTCCTTGGAAATTAGTTTAAAAAATCAGTTATAGTGAGGGTATGTAAGGGTAATTTTGAAACGCACAGTCTTCTCTTGAAGTGTTAATGGTGGTGTTGATTTTATTTCTTCATTGTATGTAAGCAAGGCATAGCTACTTTATCATATGTGTGCTGGTTTGTTTGATTTTATTTTTTTTCCCAGAAATCTGTATCAAGTCCCGGGCAAGTATAAAGCAAGTAAATTACAGATTAAAAATCACTTATACAAAATTTAATCAAAATATTTGATAATGATTTTATGTTTTTGTGCTCCTTTTAAAACTCAATGGGAAAATTAAATCCATTCATATCGCCCCCTTTTGATAGTAGAGGAAACATACTAGGAGAGATTATAAATTGGAGTCACAATTTACTGAAGAAATCTTGATAAACACAACAGTATTAATAAAAGACTGAACAACAGAGAGGATGGTTTACCCACAGAAAGGGTGTTCACTACCAAAAGATATCAGCTGTGCCACATGGGTCCCCTGGGAACAAAGACAAGATGGTAGCAGGGACCCTCACTACACCATGCGGCTCCAGAGAACAATGGAAGGAAAAAATTAATGAGGAAACAGTGTTGTAAATCAGTTTCCATGGTTTAACACCTTCCCCCAGTCAGGAAACCAGGGAAAACAGGGGCAAAGAAAACCTGGAAAGCTATTTTCTCTGGAGGGAGTTCTGCTGCTAAGCTGCTCGTTCCACATCTCCCGGCAGGGGCTCTCCCTGTCGGCGGTGATCCCAGGTGGTGGCTGTGGGGTACAAAGCAGATCCCCAGCAGTGGCAATCTGGGGACTTCGGGGTAAATCCTGCTCCAGAGTGAGCCCAGCAAAAGAAAAAGGATCCCTCCATGGTTTTTAAAAGGGGCAAAACCACTCCCTTCCGTGACTGGGCAAGGAAAATGTTCCGCTCCTGACGCCTCAGAATTCCGTGCTGAAAACTGCTCCCTGCTCTCCACGGTGATGTGTGTGGTATAGAATAAATAGTGCCAGGACTGCACCTCTTATCCTGCACCCAGGACAGTTGCACAGCAAAACGAGATGCTCAAGGTCTCCAGAAGTTTTGATGTTTGTCTTCAGGAGCAAACTCAAGGGAAGTAGCCAGACATAACTTGCTGATGGAAAATAGGGAATAAAATATTTGTTTTTCTTGTTTCTATGCACACAACCCTTGCTTTTGTTTTATTTCATTGCCTTTATCCTGAACCATGACTTTTTCTATCTTATTTTCTCCCCCACTGTGTCCTCATGAGAAAGAGAAGTAATAGAACGGTGTGATGAGCACCTGGCATCCAGCCTGTGTCAACCTACGACAGAAGAATCCCTGCATCTCAGAAGCATCTCTGTATCATTCCAGATACATGGTGTCTGGAATTAAGACCCTGAGCATTTTCTGTATTTATATGATTGTTGTTCAAGTTAAATTGCAGTTGCAAGGCAAAACTAACTCCACATTAAGTTTTATAAATCAGATTGAACCTGAAAGTCAGATAGGGTAAGTATGATTCTCCCTCTCAACTCTCATATTTATATATAGACCTAAATCAAATGTGACAAAAATCACAAGTAAAGGCTTCTTTACTGATGACCTTTTACACCAAGTAATTGGTTTAGACAGGTATATGGAAAAAAGAGCTGGAATTTGTTACACAGGATTGTGGACCTGCAACATTTTTCAAAGATTTTGATGTTTAGTACTGACTTCATATAACAGGTGACCTTATACGAACTTTTATTGCAATTCATTGTTAGTTTAGAAAGCAGTGCTGAAGTGACTTGATTATAAACTACAGTTTAAAATAATTCATGCAAGCCATATTTCTGAAAGAATTTTTTGACTGTCAAAACAGGTCCCTCAGGGAATTTTGATGCAGGTGTTAATATTAATAGCACTATACCTACCATACAGCACCTACCCTTCTGGGTTATGTGCTAGCTGAAATATCAAGGTCCTATTACAACATAAAAATGTGGTATGAGAAATATATGTAATTATGCAAAACCCTGTGACATGTAAAGACTCAAAAGAAAGATGAGGCACAATTCAAAATAAGGTCAGACAGAAACAATAGTGGTTAGTATTGATCTATAACATTTATTCACCATTTATTAAAGAGGCCTGTCCTTCAGCTCTCAGACTGGCCCTGAGAGTCCTCAATATCTTCTCACAGACCTGTTTGGGAGACAGAGGCTAAAAACAAACCAATAAGCAAACAAAACAACAAAAATAACAAATAGTATTATTTCCACGGGTCATCAAACAGTGACTATTTAAGTTTTCAAATCAATCTGCAAATGGGAAATAGTAAACAACCCAAGACTTTATCAGAAGGTTTACTCGCTTGTCCAGTCCTTCATATCTACTGAGCAAATCATACAGTACACGTTAGTTACACCAGAAAAAATTATTCTGACTCTTAAACTTTTTAGTGAAATTCTGTAGTCTGTATGATGCAGATGCCCATTTCAGGCAATCAAATGCCCTCTTTATCTTCAGATTTTTTAAAATTTATCTATAATGATTAGTANAACATATTATATTTATAATTATATATATATATATATATATATATATATATAAAATATATGAGTAGGGGAACCTATTAATGTAGAAGTCTGGCTCAGTTTATGTTAGTCTCTTCAATTTTTACCCAATTTCCTTTTCCCTTTAATTAACAAGTTTTATTTCCAATTTAGGGTAACATGCTTTCTCTCACTTTTTTCTCTTTTTCTTTAAGGAGTGAGTTTAAAGAATTTGTTTAAATTGCAATTTAGCTCTCTCCTTGTCATGTAAACTGCTGTAATCTATCACTATGACTGTTTGTTTATCCTGCAATAACAATTATGCCTTTATTCAATACTCCATCTCTTCCAAGCATATTTTAGGAGAGATTACAAAAATCTACCCAGACTGGTCTTTTGGCTTAGGAAAAGCCAAAACACACAAGTTTCCTTATATCTTTGAGTAAAAGGGAGTTTCCCCCTGCAAGTGGAACTGTTTTCTGTTTTTATGCTGACCATTGAGTTCTATTTCTCCCTTAACAACAGAGAAAATATTAACTTATCTGGAGGAAGCAGGTGAAGGAGTCATGATGAAGCTTCCTGCTATTTCATTCCAGAAGAATTTCTTCCTTCAGCACTTTGAGAATGGATTGGGGAAAAAACATAAGCTTCCAATACATAAATGTTGGACAAAACCATCTTGAGCTACTGTTAGTCTTTGGAGTTTTCTGTAGTAAAGTATAGGTACAATCTACCATAGTCACTAAAAGTCGAAAGAACTTTGAATTAGACACTTTCTGCCTTAGGACAGAGTTTTGTGAGCAATCCTGTATTGCAACAGGTTAGCAACATCTTAAAAAGAGAGGGAGATGTCCACCATCAACATTTTCCTAGGATAATTGACTTTCTAACTTCTTAGGAGGTACTTGGAAAAAGACCAGTCATATTGCAACATCAATTCAGTAAGAATATATACTGAACATGAGTTATTTCCACTATTCATTACCCCTATTTCATTATTTACGTCTTAGTGGGAGGATTTGTTGTCAAAATTCGCAAGGAAGACAAGGAGAATTCAGCAAATAAAATGAGGCACAAGCTAGTATACTGAAAACTGATTAGAGATTTCTTCCTTCAGTAAAAAATTCACTTTGACTGTAATTTATTCATGAAAAGACTCAGCAGTCAACTTTGGTCATCTCTGTTTATATTTTTCTTGTGAGATGTTTCTTCCATTTGATTATCTGCTCATTCAACCAACATAACTAAACATGCCTGGGAGATATTCTCTGTTCAAAACCTTGCATCTTGACAAAGTGTGATATTTCATCCTTTTTCTCTGAAAATATCATATAAGAAATCATCTATAAATAAAAGATTATTAACATTAAGCTCAGTCTATCTACATTGTAGAAATTCTGTGCAGCTTTGTATTTTTTTCACAGACCCAATTAGTTATAAGTTTTTTCTTTTATGTATTCATCTCTTTTAACCAGTCCCTCTTATTGTAACCCAAAATGATATATTCAAGAAAAGACAGGATTCTATACTATTATCAGATGAAAAACTAACAAAGGATTTTAACTGAAGAATTCACTTTGGCCTTTTTCTGAAGAGTACTAAAATATAAGGGCCACAGCTTTTTTTCTGTGCTTCACATCTTGTTGTCCAGATAATTTTTAATTATTGGTAGATTTGAAGGAAAAAAAAGATGGATAAAAAATGCCAAAACTTATTGTGTAGAAATTACACAGAGCAAAATACATGTGTATGGGAAGAAATAACATTTTTAGACAGCTGAGAATAACATCATGTACTTCATTGTTTGGCCAGGCAGAAATAAAAAAGAAAAATCTTCTATCCTTCTAGCTGTAAAAATATCAGACTAATCACTTTTTCAGACAGGAGTTTGGTATCTTACTATGTTACTTTATGGCATACAAGACCCCAAAATACCATGGATGATTATTAGGACACATTTTTGTGTGAAACTTGCTTTGATACCACTGAGACTGTTTCTCTGAAAAACTCAGTGCATATATGTATATATATACACATACTTAAATAATTATTGATCCAATGTTCTGTGCCCATAAGTGAGAACATAATAAAAGAAACAGAGTTGTTTCAGATGTTGAACAATCATATATGCAAGTACCAGAAAAAAACACAGTATTAAATTAGTCAAGTATGAGTAATACTTTGAACTATTAAAACTAAAATATAGCAGATTTTAAAAAATAATTATAGTAGTAATAATAATACAATAATACTACTATTTTCACCACTGAAACTGGTTTTCTGAATAATGAAACTCTAAGCTGATAATTTTAATTAATATCTCGCTATTGTTGCTTAAGAATTTGCATACATCATGGATTAATATGAGAAATATTAATAATTCAAAAATCAACTGTAAATAACTTAAAATTTTCAAGTAAATCAGACAAAAGGTTAGTTTATTCTTGTTTTCCTGTCAGAGCTTCTTTAATATCTCTAAGTGCTTGATATAGGAAGAGTGTACATATTACTGTGCTAGTAGTATTCTAGAGAAGTACTACTATGCTTCAGACATGCATTCTGCCTGAGACAGGACAGTAATTTCTTGATATGGATCTTATTTCTCTTTGATTTTTAACTATTATGTATTCTACATACAGCAGCACCACTTGCTGTCCGGGACATTAAATAGTGTTAGAAAAGGTGGGTATTTTTTCACCTGTTTTTCACCCTGTTAGTTTATATTCAAGTGCTGTGAGAAATACTGTCCAAAGGAAAACTGAAACAAACCAGTTCAATATCTTTTGAAAAATACATTTTTATAGTATTCTACTTGCAACGTGAAGAGATTAAAAAGGAAAAACAGGCTTTAGTTTTCAGTTAAGCATGTCTTTTCAAACAGGTTTTAGTAAATGTATGTGTAATTTNAGAGATGTGACCTGTGGCTACCTTAGATCAGAGGATGTTAGCCACTCACAACTCAGTGTTTTCTGAGGAGACATTTCCATTCTGCTAAAATTCACACCACTCACAAGGATAAGAATGGAGAGACTTGAGAAGTCTTAATCCTGTAAGCCATTGGGACAGCAATCTTTACAAGATAAACAGTGTGGTTCTGAATAGCAGTCTTCTAATAAGGTAAACAANAGCTTCCAATACATAAATGTTGGACAAAACCATCTTGAGCTACTGTTAGTCTTTGGAGTTTTCTGTAGTAAAGTATAGGTACAATCTACCATAGTCACTAAAAGTCGAAAGAACTTTGAATTAGACACTTTCTGCCTTAGGACAGAGTTTTGTGAGCAATCCTGTATTGCAACAGGTTAGCAACATCTTAAAAAGAGAGGGAGATGTCCACCATCAACATTTTCCTAGGATAATTGACTTTCTAACTTCTTAGGAGGTACTTGGAAAAAGACCAGTCATATTGCAACATCAATTCAGTAAGAATATATACTGAACATGAGTTATTTCCACTATTCATTACCCCTATTTCATTATTTACGTCTTAGTGGGAGGATTTGTTGTCAAAATTCGCAAGGAAGACAAGGAGAATTCAGCAAATAAAATGAGGCACAAGCTAGTATACTGAAAACTGATTAGAGATTTCTTCCTTCAGTAAAAAATTCACTTTGACTGTAATTTATTCATGAAAAGACTCAGCAGTCAACTTTGGTCATCTCTGTTTATATTTTTCTTGTGAGATGTTTCTTCCATTTGATTATCTGCTCATTCAACCAACATAACTAAACATGCCTGGGAGATATTCTCTGTTCAAAACCTTGCATCTTGACAAAGTGTGATATTTCATCCTTTTTCTCTGAAAATATCATATAAGAAATCATCTATAAATAAAAGATTATTAACATTAAGCTCAGTCTATCTACATTGTAGAAATTCTGTGCAGCTTTGTATTTTTTTCACAGACCCAATTAGTTATAAGTTTTTTCTTTTATGTATTCATCTCTTTTAACCAGTCCCTCTTATTGTAACCCAAAATGATATATTCAAGAAAAGACAGGATTCTATACTATTATCAGATGAAAAACTAACAAAGGATTTTAACTGAAGAATTCACTTTGGCCTTTTTCTGAAGAGTACTAAAATATAAGGGCCACAGCTTTTTTTCTGTGCTTCACATCTTGTTGTCCAGATAATTTTTAATTATTGGTAGATTTGAAGGAAAAAAAAGATGGATAAAAAATGCCAAAACTTATTGTGTAGAAATTACACAGAGCAAAATACATGTGTATGGGAAGAAATAACATTTTTAGACAGCTGAGAATAACATCATGTACTTCATTGTTTGGCCAGGCAGAAATAAAAAAGAAAAATCTTCTATCCTTCTAGCTGTAAAAATATCAGACTAATCACTTTTTCAGACAGGAGTTTGGTATCTTACTATGTTACTTTATGGCATACAAGACCCCAAAATACCATGGATGATTATTAGGACACATTTTTGTGTGAAACTTGCTTTGATACCACTGAGACTGTTTCTCTGAAAAACTCAGTGCATATATGTATATATATACACATACTTAAATAATTATTGATCCAATGTTCTGTGCCCATAAGTGAGAACATAATAAAAGAAACAGAGTTGTTTCAGATGTTGAACAATCATATATGCAAGTACCAGAAAAAAACACAGTATTAAATTAGTCAAGTATGAGTAATACTTTGAACTATTAAAACTAAAATATAGCAGATTTTAAAAAATAATTATAGTAGTAATAATAATACAATAATACTACTATTTTCACCACTGAAACTGGTTTTCTGAATAATGAAACTCTAAGCTGATAATTTTAATTAATATCTCGCTATTGTTGCTTAAGAATTTGCATACATCATGGATTAATATGAGAAATATTAATAATTCAAAAATCAACTGTAAATAACTTAAAATTTTCAAGTAAATCAGACAAAAGGTTAGTTTATTCTTGTTTTCCTGTCAGAGCTTCTTTAATATCTCTAAGTGCTTGATATAGGAAGAGTGTACATATTACTGTGCTAGTAGTATTCTAGAGAAGTACTACTATGCTTCAGACATGCATTCTGCCTGAGACAGGACAGTAATTTCTTGATATGGATCTTATTTCTCTTTGATTTTTAACTATTATGTATTCTACATACAGCAGCACCACTTGCTGTCCGGGACATTAAATAGTGTTAGAAAAGGTGGGTATTTTTTCACCTGTTTTTCACCCTGTTAGTTTATATTCAAGTGCTGTGAGAAATACTGTCCAAAGGAAAACTGAAACAAACCAGTTCAATATCTTTTGAAAAATACATTTTTATAGTATTCTACTTGCAACGTGAAGAGATTAAAAAGGAAAAACAGGCTTTAGTTTTCAGTTAAGCATGTCTTTTCAAACAGGTTTTAGTAAATGTATGTGTAATTTAAAAAAAAAAAAAAAGGCAGTTAAAAAGTCATATTGCAGGGCAATAATGTGGAGAAAAAGGTCTTACCTTAAAGCTCTTAGCCTTAAATAGAGGTTTGTCTCCACAAAAACAACTCCACTGGTAACACTTTTTTTTAACAAAAAAATGACCCTTTTATCCAGAAAGTCATACACTTGCCAATTTACTAGTTTTTCCAATATTGAGTCAAAGACTTTATAAACGTTTAAAGTGCAGCTGTAAAGTGTATCTTCAAAAAGTTTTTCATATCTACAGGTAGAAAATTTAACATATCCTACTCTGCATTTTAGTCCAGCAATTAAATGCAATATTTTTTTCTTTTTCTTTTTTGCTTTGGTATGAAAATAAAAACCTGGTAACTTAGGGGAATAGACCATTTTTGGGGGGAGGTTTTAAAATGTGTTTTAGTTTTATGAGAGGAAAACAAGGTCTGATAAAACAGAAAGTCCTTGAGTAATTTCTAGCTCTGGCTGTTTTTGCATTATGGCAGAACGTAGGATGAGATTTGTAGGTAAACACCTTCTTGAGGGTCGCCTGCTGTACAAGTGTTTGGAGGATGAGTACACTGAGCAAGCTCTAGGCTGGATGTGTGCTCATTAACATCTGGCACACTTACTGCCCTTCCAGCACAAATCTACATCCCTACATCCATCCACATGCAGCCTGAGATGGCTCTGTGGTGTAATCCAAAGCACACTGATGCAGCAGAATCAAGAGATTTACTTTAAAACTGCCCCCTATAAAACAAACTAAACATAAATGTGGACTCAGAGGCTCTGAAATTTTCCTGGCCTAGTTGTTCAGCACCATTATTTTTGCATTTTCCAAGAAAGGGCAATAAAGCTGGTAAAGGGTCTAGAGTACGAATCTTACGAAGAGCAGCCGAGGGAGGTAGGGTCCAAAAGGGTCATCAAGTATTGGAACAGGCTTCCAAGGGAAGTGGTTGAGTCATCATTCCTAGAAGTCTTCAAAGGATGTGGTACTTAGTGACACAGTTTATTGGGGGACTTGGCAGTGCTGGGTTAACAGGAGTGAAGATCCTAGAGGTATTTTTCAATCAAAATGATTCTGTCACTCTATGACTTTTAAAGACAGCCAAACTGAATACTATGTTTCACAGTCATTAATGTTAGGTTGTTTGGGTTTTTTTGTCAAATGTATTGCCTTTCACCCTTTTAAAACTTTTTAGCATTATCTTATGAAATAGTGATACAAATCACGCAAATCTGATATTTCACAGCTGTATTTACTATTCTACTTCTGCTATTTACACAATTACTAGTACAAACAGTACATTTTTGTTACTACTTTGCTCCAGGACATTAAGTTCAGTCAGCTGTGCTTTTTCCATCATTCCACTGGTATGGTTTTTGTGTTTTCCTTCCAGTGCATTTTGTTCAGTAGTGATTTATATTTATTATCAAATCATTGATGAAAGTGTTGAACAGGACTGTGTCCAGTACAAAACTTTGTAGAATATGATAGAGAACAAACAGAGTAATAACTCCTGTCTGTCAAGCAACTGATGATCTACTTGTGTGATTCCTTTCATTAGAACATTGTATGGTATAAACTCAAATACTTCGTATAATTTTAACGCTATTTACCAAATCTATAATCTTGTGAAGGCTGACAGTGAAATCAGATCTGCTTTGCAAGATTTATATTCCATTAAATCATGTTTACTACCAATAATTATTCAATTATTGGTAGTAAATATCACTATTCAATGCATTATGGTTTAAATTTTGTATCCGTCTCCAGTATTGTCCGGAACTTATTCCAAGACCTTTTCACAAAATTCCCAGTGCTCTTGTATGAAACTGGCCATCATTTTCTGGTGTGAATTTGTAAATAAGTTGTGCTTTTACACTCAAAGTTTGCTAAATAAAGAGATTTGGTGAAAGAGCAGCAAAAGGTCAAGTTTTGTAAAAGAAAGTTAGCAAAGGAATGTGCTGCTGACTGCTCATTCCCGAGTTTTCTTATCCTATTAACAGCTACCTGCTCTGTAGCACAGACTGGAAAAAGATTTCAAGGCTACTGTAATGCAGAGACCAACTAGATATTTTGATCGTTTAGGGCATTTCAAAAAACAGATTTTCAATTGTCTACAAGTGGCTGCTGTTTTAAATGCCATTTTCCTCAGGGATCTAACTGGGGAAGATATGGATCACAATCAATATTTCTTAGAAAAACTCCCATTTATTAAGCTGCTATTAGTAATAAAATTCAGGTGTTATTCTAAATCATAATCACTAATACAAGAATCTAATTGAAACAGCTGAAGAAAAAAATATACTAATAAAATTCCCCTTGATATACAATTTAAATACACTGCCAGAACCAGCTGTAACACTGCCAAGTCTTTGCCTTAGATCTGTATAGATTTTCACAGGCACAAGGCACTCTAATGCAGCACTGTTCTAAGCAATACCACCACAAGCAATAAAACCAAGAAGAACAGAGGGATTCTTCATCTAGATCAAAAGGTCTGTTTTTTGAATAGACCGCACAAGGAACAACTCATCAGCAGGAAGTCACGCACCCTAAACAGCCGAAAGGTGAAAGCAGGGTTATAGTACATCATGTCACCCTATCAGGAAAATAAACTATAGCCAGATATATGTGCAGATTCCAAACTTACATTGAAAAATAAAAAGCAAAAAACAAACCCTCAGAACAACAACATAGCCTAAGGTTTATGGAGGCTGGAGTAGATAACATACTGAAGCAAAGGATTGCCTAATAACACCCATTGACTTTTGCAGACTTTAATATTCTGTCAAAAAAATAAAAACTTGATTGTTGTCAGTCAAGAAGAATCCAAGACAACCCTCTTTAATACGTATAAGTGTTCCTGGTCAGGCAATGTGGACATGCATACCTTGATGATCTTGACTCTGTAGGTGTGAAAATCCATATGTGAATGAACAAAATCCATGTGAGAATGAGATAGCTGAAATTAACTCCCCTAAAAAATTCGTAAATAAATATCAGCTTCCTCTGCTCTAAAATATCAGACTGAATTTTGGTACTTTAATTTCTTATATTATTCATATTAATTGGAAGCTTATATGAAAAGTTAATTATTTGCATTTATTATTTGTATTAATGTGTTTGTATTGTTTATTATTTTTATTAATTTGAAGTTGATATGAAAGCTTTGATTCAAAACCAGTAAGGGGTTACCTGAAATTAAGATGATTTTATTGTCTTGCCTGCCATGCATTGGCCATGTGGATACTAAGGAGAGTAGACGAGTAAATAAGATGGTTGTTACACAGAGACACACTTTAAAAGAATGAGAGGATCAAGAGCAAGTACCCGATTTCTCCCCTGCTGCTGAAGAGGAGCTGAATGGAGACTTCCAAGTGAGCAAGTATATTAATCATCTTGTTGTGTGTCAGTCTATTTTGTTATTTCTTGCTGTGTTTCTATATAATATATGCTCATTAATAAATTTTATTTGTGTCCCAGCATACCCTTTTCATTATTATTTTGGTCCTGTAAACAACACTTACTTTAAATGTCTGCACTCAGTCTCTTCTCATACAGGTTACCAACTTTTGCCTTGTTTTCAGAATACCTTTCTCAAGTGCTTAATTATCTTCCCCCCAGGTACTAGGCACACACTGAAGTGTCTTTATGAATGCCCCATAGAAAGTACGTGTACGGATCATACCTCTCAGGTACCATGTAGAACATTTTATTGCTCAAATATTCTCATGGTACATTGTGCTTCACATGGGTGATGTGAGAACACACATACCTTGGTGTGGTGCAACTAGGCTGAACTTCATTTCAGTTATCTCAACACTCCATAACTCGGTTGCAGACAGTTAATTTTATGGAACTACTCAGTCCTTTTTACACGGTGTATCTGACATTAACTTTCTTACACAATAAGATCTGACCTGAGGAGTTCAGACTTTCTTACCTGAACACTTCTTGTGTTAAAAACTAATGCACAACTTTGAGACTGAACTTTTACCCTCACTGTACCGTTTGACCTATGGAAGGAAAGGAAGGAAAAAGTACTCTACTTCCAATTATAGCACTTAGTTGTTCATTGTTGCAATCAAATGGAGATTAAATGTGATGTGCGTAATATTTAACATCTGGCTGTCATTTCTTATCTCTATGCATTTTGAAATAAATTAGTGAATGCTTTAGGATATTTCTGCTAGATAGCTACATTATTCAAACTGTATTGATGAGAAAATTTTGTCAGTAAGGCCAAAAAATGGACCCCGGTCACAGAAAAAACCCACAAGAGAATGACAAGAGCTGTTTCTGACAGAAGATCTTTTGACCTCTAATAGGAAGATAAAACTCCTGCATGTCAAATGACCTTCCAGTTGATCAAAATTTTTCATAGAAGCTCATTTAATTTGTATATTTCTATATTACATGTGGAGGTTTGTCTTTAACTTTTCCTCTTCATCTTGTAAGCCTTTACCTGCATAAAATAACTTTTTTTAAACATGGGAACAGGGACATTAGTAACTGAAACCTAGAAACTTAGTCTTTGCATATGTTGTAGATGAGAAAATTAATTACTGCTCAGTGAACAATTTTGAGCTACATTGAAACACATGCAAATTGCCAAGTTACTGCCAGATGGACCAAGTCCCAAGACTGTAATGTTATGGTTATAATGTGTGTCTGTGTGTGTACCTAGAGGCCTTCACAGGCTTGTCAGGTATCAGAAGTGCTTAGATGGTCTAACACGACCAGGCTCAGTGCTTGTATTCTTCCATATGGGCATAGATGAAAGCTGATGCTAGATGTGAAAAATGAGCTTAAAATGAGCTAGCAAAATATTTTCATTTCTGCTTTAGACTGGAGACATTTCTGAATACATACATAAATTTTCAGGCTCCTAGGTTGTTTTGCACTTTTGCTTAGGTAGATGAACAGTTTATAAGTAGCATTTTTAAATTTCTGTGCTATTTGTTTACTAACATGCTGTTTCTTAAATTTTAATTTAAATACTAAATGTTGAGATAGCTGGAATATATTAAGAATCTGGACAAAAAGTTAAAAGATATTGTCAAGGTTATATGCCAACCTCACAAAGCAGCCTTTCAGCTGTATTAAAAAAGAAAACTCATGCAAGGTTAACACTGAAAAATTAACTAGGTGTCCACATGCAGGAAGTTCACATTTAAGACTGATTAGCTTGGAATGGTAAACTAATTTTCCTAGGTACTGCTGAACTTTGTGCCTCTTCAACTTTAGTCTCTCTAATTCACAATTTGCCTTCTGTTCATGTGCCTCACACGAAAGGCTATAAAAATTTGAGTTTTTCAACATCATGAGATGACAATACTATTTCAGAAAAGTCTTCCAGACAGTGCAATGTCCAATACTCCATCCATTAATGCCAAAATAAGATCACAATTTATGTAAATACTGATTTTGACTATTTCTTGCACAACATAAACAAAGCATTGGGGTGTGTGTATTTACTTTCAAGAATCTTATACTTCTGGGCTGGAGGATGATATCCATCAAGTCTGAAGAATTTAGGTGGGGGTATTTCTAGATAATTTTTGGAAACCATAGTACTTTAAAATGTTATCCTTCCATCCTATAGAATGGGATAGCATTCTATCCTATCATTCTATCCTGTTATAACAAATTTTAATCATTAAATAAGAAGAATGAGAGTTGTTATTATTTAATGCCATAGTATTATCTCTTGGGTATCTGATCACCCTGAAAAATTATTTATTTAAGTGCACATTATCCTGTCATTAGGATTAGGTTCTTGCTGACTTGCCTAGCAAAAGTGCAAAGACAAAGTCAGAGGAAATAAGTAGTTTAAATTTTAATTACAGAAACGTTTTATGCCGTTATTAAACAATTATATTTATAGATTGTGGCTTTTGTGTGTGTTTGTTTAAACCCCGTTTTCATGATGAATGAGGTTTTAATCTATCACACAGAACCACAAAAGAGCACACCTCATAGCCAGTCAGGGGTGCAGTAGCTCTTTGGTTGTATGCATTTACTTTGTTGGTGTAAGGGCTATAGATGAAGTGGCAGCAGCCAGGGCCCCTGAACCCAGCTGTATCTAAAGGTGCACAGGCCAGTGAGAGCTGTGCCAACTGATCACATTAGCTCAACTGTATTCATCTTCTGCTTGACAACATACAAATCCATATTTATGCCAAATTTTAATCTAGAATTTTTATATTGTTTTATGCATACAAACTTATTTGTATGCAAAATAAATGAACCGTGCCTATATA
The DNA here is from genome assembly GCA_013399835.1 of Leptocoma aspasia. Taxonomy (NCBI): domain Eukaryota; kingdom Metazoa; phylum Chordata; class Aves; order Passeriformes; family Nectariniidae; genus Leptocoma; species Leptocoma aspasia. Next base: position 2,927,817 of record VXAX01001641.1, on the reverse strand, counting down.
GTTTTGAATATAATAGATGAATAGAAATGTAATCAGTTCATCTTGAAATGACCTCTTATGTGTAATCATAAAATCATTAAAAAAGCTCCCAGGTGAAAATATGAAATTTAGAAACTACTTCTTTACCTGAAATTGAAAGATATTAACATTGACTGATTTCTTTCCAAATGACCATGCACAAATTAAAATTTAGCTTTTGCGTGAGTGATTTATTCTGAGTAATGCTTTTGCTTTAAAATAATGCTGCTATATTTTAGGTGCTTTGGATTTTTACTTCCAGTTGCAATAGGCTGTTCAATGAAAAATCAAACAGTTTGCTATAGGGGAGCAAAACATCCTGCAGTAATCTCTAAGAAAGAGGCACTTAAACCCCTTTTAAAGGACACAGAAGTCAATAGACTCTTTAAAAAGCTAGTGAACTTTGGGTAAGAGCATACAAATAAAATTTTGATCAGCCTAGTCACTACAACTCTTTCAATTGATTCTCCTTGGTATTCTACCATCTCAAGTGTGACCACATTTAAATTTTCCATTGTGCCTCTAGCATAGAAAATAGGTTATAACAAAGTGTGTTGGGCCACAGTGTTTAATGAGAGTCTGAAAGATTCTCCTGTATTCTGAATGGTGTTAGTTACCTGAATCCTGAATCAGAATTACTGTATTGTTCAAAGTCTCAGGTGTAAAAGTTTTTCAGATTTTTACATAATTGAGTTTTTTTGATAAAATTTATTTTACACAAATCTGGAGTTCTTTTAGTTCTCCAGCTATAATACACAGAAATCATATTTTGCAGAAAACTACAGTTCTCATATTCCTTGTCTTTTGAAAAAGAGCTTGACTTTTGGCAGGGAAGTTAATTTATTATACTATAAATCTATGGAAATCTACACAAATCTAGCAAACTTACAAAGCCTTGAAAATCAAAATTACCTTTGCTTAATGAATGTTTACTTAAACTCATTCATACATTTGAAAAAGTTCATTCACACTTGTGGTTTTCACTGTTTGTCCAAGCATAACATTTTGTGATCTGGTCTTAAAGATCTCGAATCCAATGGCAGACAAACAAAGGAAAAAAATCAATGTTCCTACCATGTTTTGAGAGCAGTTGTCATTCTTTCATCAGCATATGAGGAAGAAGAGGCTATTGACTTGTATAACAAGATGATAAGATGCAGATCAGAAAGCAAATAAACAAATACAAAAGTGGACAGAGTACTTGGCATGAAAATATAAAACATGTTTCTTAAATACTGAGAACAGCTGGACAAAGAACATAAAGCTGAATGAAGGCAATACTTGATAATAAGTTTCTTGAGGAAAGAAGATCGATACTGGGAAGAAATTAAGAAAGACTGAAAACACTGAAAATTAGAGAAGATAAAAGCAAAAGTGAATTTAAAGAGAATAGAGATGATGATGATGCAAAAAAAGAAAAGATGACAGCATGACAGCATAACTGGCAATAACTGAGGAGACGTTTAAAAAAACCCCAGACTGACAGCAATCTAAGGAAAATCTAAGGAAAATCTTAGGAAAGATGAAGAGATTAAAAAGGAATCTAAATATTAGACTAAAAATATAAGGTAGTGAAAAAATAAAAAAGACATTTGGAGGTAAGGTCAGGTAGATACCAGGAGGGAAATAATGCATTGAAATGGGAAGAAAACTTAGAAAATGGTAATGACATCAGAGATTAGTCACTTATAGAACACTGGCACAGGAGGGGCAAAGAGGCAACAGCTGAGGTAAAAAGAAGTGTAAGAAAAGGAATGCAAAGCTAATTGTGTAATGATAATGAGGTGACAAGTTTTAAAAGAGGAGATACTGATTTTGCATCCATGTAGACTGCAAGAAGCAGAAGAAATTATCTCTGGGGCTAAAAGGCATATGGAATTTTCCATCAACAGTATCAGATGATGACATAACTTGCCTGATTGAGTCCAGCTCTCTATCAATTTAAGGAATTGATAGAGATTGTCTAATGCACTAAATAGGTTAGGTATAAAATTATGGGGGTTTTTTCTGAAAGGAAGATATTTGTGCCAGTGTCAATATGTGGTACACTGAATAGTTTTGAGACTGAAGTGAATACATTGATAAGGTGATTGACATAATTTGCTTAAATATTGGTGTCTATTTCCATAAGATATACAAAAAATATGCAGTGGTCCAACAGACAGGGCATAGGACCTATGTGAGGCTTGCTCTGACTCTGAAACAGCAACTGAAGGCCAGTCAAAGTACTCTGGAACGTGTTAAATGGAACCTATCACAAGTCTTTGACATGTACCATGTCTCAACTTGAATACCTAGTTTTACTAAGGCAAAAAGTGAGTGTTCAAATAAAGGTAATTAAATCAATTAATGATGTGAACAGACAACACATTACATATTGTTTTATCATTTTATAGAATAAAAACTGATTATTTGAAGCAAATAAAGGCACTAGTTCTGGCCACTGCAAGAAAAAGGTCTTAAGCAAAGGGCCAAGGGCTAATTTTTTTTTTTTTTCCTTCAGTGGCAATCAGTAAGTATCGAGAAAACACATGGAAGAAAATGGAATTTGTACAGCTGCTGACTAGTGAGTACTAACATTTCCAGGCACCACATGGGGTAGATCCCATGTAAATGGAGCCATGCAAGTGAGACAGACATAAAATAAAGAGACATGAGTGCCAACTGCACAGAGAAGCTGGTTTCTGATAGCTCATATTTTTGAGTTTACTTTTTTTTTAAATTTTGTTAAAGATAATGGGGTTTCATTTTGTATGCATAGGGCTCCCTTTGACCACTACAATAAGAAAAGCAGCAGCAATTTTTCTCAGGCCAAGATGGAATGGGGAACAGTATTGTGTAAAATTCACCTTATCTAGCTGGTTGCTTCTGTGACAAAGAAATATGCTGTGGTCCTATGCTATCCAAAGAGGTCACTCCAATATATTGAGCTTGGGTTAGTCCTTTCTTATCACATCAAAGGAAGATACCCATTTATTTAGTTTTATTTTGAATTGATAAAAAATGTTTCCAGGACTTAAGAACTATAGAGGAAAAACAAAACAACAACAAAACCCACCAAGAATATAGAGGCTTCAAGAAGGAGCTTTCTGCCAAAAAGAAGAGAGGAACAAGGAACAATGAGCACTTACTTGATCTAGGCAGACACTACAAGTCTGTCAGGAAGAAGAAATGTGCATGGACTGCTAAAAGACACAGACTCAAGACAGGAAACTGCTATAATTATATGCCATCAAATGTACTGACATAACAATGCTTGATTAACTAAATAAACAAATTAGACTTCAGTCAAAGGCTTCCCTTTTCTCTGAAAAAAAGTGCACTTATCTCTGAAATTAAATGTTCTAAAACTTATGCAGTTTTTTTTGTTCTTCGAAAAGCTTTAATCAGGAGCTAACTGACAACCACTTTTCTAATTGTGGGAAAGTTAAGGGAAGTATGTGAAGAACGTGCTTATAGTTCTCAAGTAGTAAAAGTACTAAGTGCACACAGGCTTACAGCAGTATTTTTCAGGCTCAGGAGTTCACAAAGACCAAAAAGACAAGTAAATATAAAACAAGGTTAATTTAAATGAAGAATTTCTCATCCTGTTTATCCAAGGCTTGTTGACTTTGATTGAATTTATATCCAGATGTGAAAGATCCTAGTCGTTCCCTACTGATTGCTGGCATCATGATTAAACACAACACATTTTGCAGAAAGGTTTCAAATGAGTGTAGCAGGTCAAATTCCTCTCAAGGAAGGACACAGTTCACTTGGTAAGTTGGTTACAAACAAATCCTATTTGGTCTAATACAGGGGAAAAAAATCCTATCTCTTCAGTCATAGACTCAAGTGTGCTTAGAACTTGGAAGAAATAATCTCGGAAGCAGTGCCTCTGAACAGGGCTTTGTGGTGTGGGATGGATAATGCCACTCACATAAACAGAAAAGAGACTTCTGAGAAAAAATTAAGGTTGCTTACTGCTGACTTTGTGCTAATGTCCCATGAATAGACTGTCTAAGCCTTCATCTCATTTCAAGACATTAAGGAGAATTGTGAACAGCCAGGGATCAGGTTGTAGGCAAAAAAACAGGAGAAAAAATGATAATGAGAACTGACCACAGAACAAGATCAGAGTGTCTTAGGTTGATGCCAAGATGATTTTTTGCCTTTTCTTTTATATAACTTTTATGTTTCCTCAGTATTCTTAGCATACTTGTAATTCCTTAAGTCTGAAAACTTTGCATAGTCCTAGTATTTGTCAGGCCAGGAGACCAAACAACCTAAAAGCCTTGTAGGAGACTGGAAAGCCCTATGCTCTCTTGAGAAACCAAGGTCCTCCCTAGAACATAGCCTGTAAACTAGAGATTTGGCCTGTGCAAGGGGCAATTCCTCATGCAGGTGGAATATCATACCATTCATCCAGGCCTCCCATTGGGGCATCCTTGCTAGGTATGCTAATTTGTAAGGTGTATAAATTATATACGCGATCTGTCGTGCGTGTGTGTGTTGTGGCGCACTCCACCTTGGTGAAGTGGTGCCCCAGTCAGGATCCTTATTAATATACTGAGGTAAAAAACCCTTATCCCTTAAACGTGTCTGGCTCTAAATTTTTTTAAGACCAGGAAAAGGCAAGGTAACGACAAAAAATTTAACTTAGTATAAGGGTTAAGTGTGCACTGTCCAGAAACATGTGATAACTTAAGTACAACCACTTCTAGTACAGCTATTAATTAAAGGTTTTGCTAACAATTACAGAGTAAGAGATGAGCTCTTTCCCTGGAAAAATGTTCTAGAACAGAGCAGAGCCTTGAGGCCTTAAGAGGTCAGCCACTTATAAATATTTCTCAGCATCTGAAAAATTAAGACAGTATAATTCTTCAGACTCTCCTGTTTCGATTATGTTTACAAGGCTATACTACTTCTGTAATTTTTTTCAGTTACATCACTCTGAACAATTTCTAGAATTCTATTGCTACTATTTTCAGTAGAGTAATTTTAAAATCAATTCTCTGCTAATGCTTTGATTTTATTGAATCAAGGATTTGGCCTTGTTTTGTTCTCAGCTCATATCTTGGGGTCAACATCAGATTCTTACTTTAAATCACTTTTCTAATGCGAATTAATCTTTTAAACCTATAAATTTAATTAAAGACTGCACTCCTAAAATAGTATCATCGTGAATTAAAAACTTCTGATTTTTTATTCTTACGGTGATCATTTTAGTAATTCTAAATGTCTAAACCTCAATTTTTACAAGAACTGCTATGAACACAAAAATGAGCTCTCTAAAAACCACTCAGAATAAAGAAGAAAAAAATTAACCTTTCTTCCGAATTTCATCTTTGCATGAATACACCAGAGATGGGTCTCCACAGTCATGAAAAATTTCCTTGCTTGCACAATTTCAGCTGACTTGAATGGTAAAACTTATCTATTGCTTTCTTCTCTCCAGTAACTTTAATTTGCAAAAGGGTTGACCTCGCCTGTAGTTTGGTTACAGCCCATTGCATTTGTGACACAGCCTATGTTCAGGATTTGCATAGGCTAATTGCATCCCCAGATTTCCACCCTCCCAGGTATTCTCTCCCTGAATTTTGTAAAAACAAGCTTTTGCTCTAGTCCTGGATTTCTGTAATTTAGTAGCTACTTAAAAATGTGCCTGATTCCAAAATTAACATAATGTTTACATAATGATTTAACCCATGTATCTGACAGCACTTGTGCCACATCAGATGTTCTGTCTTGTGTATACTTCAGCCTCAAACTCCTCAAAGGAAGTTTCTGTTAGTAGCAAGGAAGGTCTGAGGAGCTCTTGGAACCAAGGGAATTATCAAATACCAATTTTCCTTTTTCATCTGGTTATTTTCTCAGGGTTGTTATAGTGTTGGCTTAATCATCTGTTTCATTTATTCTACTATGCCAGGTGGCTGAGTTCATAAGAAATGTATTTTTTTTCCTTGCTGTTGAACTCTTCACATCTTTGAATATTCTCAGAACATCTGTCAGATTCAATCTTCACTGGGACTATCTAGAGAGAAAAAAGACTTTTCCACCATGTCTATAGTTATGGCATGCCCAACAGTCCACTGCAAAAGACATGTTATCACCTTACTTCAGCATATTGAGGGAGGGAACCTACAGTTACATGTAGAAATTATTCCTTTAGGGATTTCTATCAGTGGAGCCACAAAATAATTTTTAAACCATTCTTCCTATCTCTCAGAACCCGAGGAGACTTTTTCTTTAAATTTTATAGTTTGCTTGGAGAAAATTCAGGCGTACCTTTGTACATTAACTTTTCAAGCCAGAAGCCCAAGACAGAAAGCTTTTGGAAAGTCTTTTCCTAGATTCCTCCACTGAAGATCTCACCAGCATAATAGCACATTTCCTTTCTAAACTCAGTTGATATATGTATGAACCTTACTTCCTTCAAACAGCAGCAACCCCAACATTTCTTTATCTCACCTAAGGAGTATTTTTACCAGGTCCTTTTACTCTCAACTATTACCTTCAAAGATACAAGGAGATGTTTAAATTACTTTATCTTTTTCCCAGTCTTTAAATTAATTGCTTCATTTTGATGTGGTTCTTTCACGAGAGTTGCTTACAATATATATGCTTCAATGGATTTTTAATTTCTGTTTAAAGTTTACACAATTCCTTGTTTTACCAGCTGACCTAGTATCTATTTTGAGTACAGTCCCAGAACCTTTTAACTTTCTCACCAAGAAATGTTTCTTCCATTTAGTAACACCACAAATACACTGCAACAAAAGAATAAATGTATAGAACTGACTCACCAGAAGTGTGCTCATGAGCATCCTGTGTTGATCAGAATTGTAAAAGTGAACTGCATTTCCAAGCACAGTCTGAAAACAAAGTAACCATTCAATTGTAATGAAAATATTCAAATGCAGGTGATAGAAAGCAATTCTATGGTGAGCTGAGCATGGGGCAGCTGAATATCACATGCTTCAAGTGCTTCCAGGTGTTTGGGTGATTGTCAAATCCAGTACGCCTTTTCATGAATGCAATAACTGGAGCCACTATAAAACACTAGTTTTCATGCCCATCTGTGTGTGAAAGTAATGATTAAAAGTACCAGTTCACTCTTCTTCATCTTTTATTTCATAGCAAAAACTGCAGGCTCTGTGGGTGTTATGCTACACAGTGTGATTTGGACCAGTCAGAAATGCAAAATGTTAGATGATCTTTAAAAAGTGTTCCTCCCTGTGGTGGTTCATTCCCTCCTTTTCTCCTTGGGATGCTCTGTGATCTCAGAAATGCTCATTAGGCCTCAGCCTTGATCAACAACACCCAGACTAAGCTCCTTTCGAGTTTATTAGAAACACTGTCTGCTCCTAAGAACTTATGCTATCTAACAAGCTCCTGTTTTTTAGTGAGCAGCTTTGGAAACTTTTTTCCTTGCCTGAATAACAACCCAAGTGGGATAATTTGCTATTGAACTTTAAAAGAAACTTTGCAACCCAAATTGCATCCAGGATAAAAAATTATTACGAGTAAAGCCAACTTTAATGACCGATTTAACAAGTCTATAAACGTGAGACCCTAAGTGAGATCCTTTGATCTCTCCTGGACGGCTGCAGGATGCAACCAATGATCTCCTTCTGCATGGAACATCTCTCAGAGCCAGCACACTCTCAAGTTTGCTATGCTTGGAGGATCACTGCTGAACGCTGACAGAGAGCCTGGGCTGATACCCTCAACTCCTAGAGATCCAACCCTTCACCCATTGAGAAGATGGAAAGGTATCCAAAAGGAGTACTTCACTGAATTTAGGGGAAATTTTTCACAGGTTTAACTTTTCCATAGTCATTTAGGTCTGTGTGATCGTGAGTGTGGATAAGCTACAGCAAACATAATATGAATGCTGCTCTCTTAGATTCTTATGTATGTTAGAGTCATAAGCCCACCAGTGTGTTACTGTTGTGATACAATAAGTGCTTTCAGAATTTTTGTTATATTTTTTTAATTAGGTTATTGATTAAGTATTGTTAAAACCTTTAGGCCTAATTTGTTGGTCAAAGCCACAGTGAACCTTATGCCTCAATGGGAGGGTCTCCCTAATTTCTTTATATTTTTACTCTTTCCTATTCTGACCCTTTTCCTGGTCACCACTCATCCCAGCCTCCATGTAGATAATTTTTGTGTTGATCTTAGTTTTAGATTGATTTATTTATGATTTTTGGGGTTTTTTCTCTGTGTGTTTTAAACATCTAGAAAGTAGTAGAATGAACATTGCTGACAAATTTTGTTATACTGTCATTTTTGTATTAAACATGCTTTTGCTGATACCTTTTTTGGGGATTCTTTACGTGACCTAAACCAGTAATTCAGTGTATTTCTGTGGCTCTGCTTCCCATGCCATTTAAACTGCTGTTTCTATAACCAGTGCAGAGGTTCCTCTGAGACAATGACATTGGGAATTAGCATCCAAAACCATGACCATTTAGCATCCAAAAATAAAGTACTAGTGATTGAATGAGAGTTGTTTTACCATGCTTTCATAGTGACACAACTGTCATTCTACCACAATTATATTATTTTTTATATTCAACTACCTGTAAACTTCTATTTTACGGGATTGATGTTCTGGACACATTTAGAGCTGTTGAATCATAGAATCATTTAGGCTGGGAAAGATCTTTAAGATCATCGAGTGATACCTTTGACAAAACACCATCATGCAAACTAAACCATAGCACTAAGTGGCATGTCCAGTCTTTTCTTCAATACCTTCAAAGATGGTGACTTCACCACTTCCTTGGGCAGCTCGTTCCAATGCCTGACCACCCTTTCAGTGAAGAAATTCTTCCTGATGTCCAACCTGAACCTACTCTGGCACAGGCCGAGGCTATGTTCTTTTGTTCTGTCACTGCTTGGCTGGGAGAAATGACTGATGCCCACCAGCCTCCTTTCAGGTAACTGTAGAGGGTGAAAAGTTCTTTCCTGAGCCTCCTTTTCTCCAGGCTAGACAAACACTGTCCCCTCAGGTGCACCTCATAGGACTTACTCTGTAGACCCTTCACCAGCTTCAATGTCCAACATTTACAGAGTGGCATACCAGAAAAATCCCTTCACTGTTAGCTGCAATTTGCTGAATCATACTTGAATCCTGTTTATTTTGGTGACCCTTGTAGATTTTTAATTTTCTCTAGCTTGTCCTCCTTTACTTCTATGGCTAAGGCTTGTGCATTTTGGAAATTTCATTTGTGTTTGAGTCATTTGCCAATAGAAATTGAAGAAATAGTCAGAAATTCCCTGGGTAAACAATTGGAATATATGCTCAGTACCCAGGGAAGCAGAGGTATACTTCAGCACCTTCAGCCAGATGAATAAAGAAAAAAAATCATTCCTTGCATGAAGGAGTGAAAATCATTCAACTATAAGATCTAAATCCATATTTAGATCAAACATCTTAACCATAGCTGTAACACAACTAAATGGAACTTGCTTCGATTTTCAGTAATCACTGTGAACTGCCTGTTTTTCGTTTTAGTTAAACTGTGAAGTTAGTGACTAAAAAAGATTCTTAAACCATGTGTGTTACAAGGAGCCAAATCAGGTCCCTGCTCATGGGTCCCACTTCAGTGGGGTTGCATGAGTATTGCCAGCACCCAGGGTCTCACTGCTGGCAAACCACAGAGAGAAATGTGGGCAGGGACACACATGGAGACATGAACACACCAAAGCTCTCTTCCTGTTCCCCTTGCTGACTGATCAGGATGAAGGTCTGTTAGTAGAAAATAAATGCATGTATAAACATATATACAGTATAGGACTCCCAAGGAACTGTACTTGAGACCATCTGCACAGTAGCTGTCCCTGGTATCCCATTGGCACCTATAGCTGTAAACTTCTTTAGCTGCAGTCCCACTCCATCTGCTGGAATAGCCCGCCTTTACATGCACACACAAAAGCACACCCCCACACATGCATCCACACCCTGCACACTGTGTGGCTGCCCCCTGCCCCACACCCTAGCCCCACAATCAGGCAGGTACGCAGCCCTCCCACTCCTCAGGGAGCCTTTGTGTAGGAAAAAGAAGCTTAATGATGAGGCAGGAGATGCTGCAGTGTCCACTGCAGACACACATGGACTGACAGACAATGGCTCACATCCCAACAGTCCCTTTCATCCTTTTTGTCTCTGCTGCTCTGCTTCACTTCTTGCTCTCCAAATTGTCTTGATGTCTCCCTTTCTTGCCTTCCTTTCCTTACCCTGAACACCCACAATGACATAGGGTGCCCCCCTTTCTTACAAACATCACTGGTCTTTTGTACACAGCAGCACCTTGACACCACTTGTTTCTTTCTGGCATCTCAGTGTTTGCCCCAGCACATTTCACACTCATGTCTCTGCCTTTCATACTCATCTCCTTGGTGCCCCTCTGTAAGCATCCTGCCTAAGCACTGAACACATGCTAAGTAATGAAGCCAGTGACATTTCTTCTGTCAGAATTTTATACAGTATGATTTTGGAGCTGTTGTAGAATCTCAGCAGCAGGGACAAAAATTTAAAGTGACTGTGAGGGAGAAAATTCAACACTGCCCTTGCAGAGATGTAGGTGTGATGGATTGGTATAGTTCTCTAGGAGACCACTAGCGCTTAGGGAATGTAAGCTTCTGTGGAAAATTGCAAAGCTTATTTCACTGATGGCATCACTGTGCACAATTATTCACTAGAGCTCTCTTATTCTCTGCAGTAATACTTGTGTCTGGTTCAGATTATTTGAGCAACTGTTAGGATTAAAGACCTAAGAGAGTGGTAAACTTCCTTTCTTATGTTGATAGTACTTCTGCAGCAAGGGCTCTTAATTTCTGATTCTAAGGGGAAGAGAACCATAAATTTTATTATGCCAGTGACTCTTCAGTATGGAAAAGGAAGTTAAGTACTTAATCAGGAGTAGTTCTTCCTTTTCTTTTTTGTGAGTAGAGTTGTTAATAAATAAGCTAATACACTCAGAATTTCCAGGGGGCCAAGACAAATCCTTACTTGAAATTCCACATATATGATCAATGGCTGATATTTGGGTGTTACTTTTTTTGTCAATATCTTTACAATGGATGTTTAAAGGCCTTAATGTAAAACAGCAGGGTAAGAGCTCAGCAAATGCTGATGAACTGTCAAATAAAGCAAATTAATCAGAGCATCAGTGTCAACAATAACGTGAAAACTGGGACAAGGTTTTTAACAAGGACCACTTGTACAGCTATCAGATCATTTTTCTTCATAGGCTCTGCACTTCAGCTTGAACATCTTAAATCTGGATACCAGTTATAAATGCAACTGGAGGCTTAACAATTCTGTTAAAGAGGAATGGAGCTGATGAATAGGACTCATCTTCTAACTACTCCAATCAGGCAAATTATTCTATGATGAGGAAACGTCTTTTAAGATTAAAGGAATGAGGAAAAGGAAGGATATTAAGACTACAGATGTGATGGGTCTTTGTCTATCAGCTAGGAAATGCTGGTGTCATCTGACAAGACTGCCTAAATTGTAAATAGCACCTTAACAAGCTATATGAGTGCTACAAGCATCATGTAAAGATCACATTATAGCGGTGATTGGTTGTGAATGCTAAAGTAGGTTGAAATGTGCTGAGTATCTCTAAAATAGCAGCATCTGCAGCAGAATGCAATGTCTCTCGCTGTTGAGTTTGCTCTATTGCAAATACTGGGTGAGTAACTGTGGGGAAGAAGTATCCCACATAACAACTTACCTCAGTTTCAAGATGCTGTATTGGAGATGGCGAATCAGATGATACCCCATGTGGGTGAACTTTTGGAGCTGGTAAATTTTTAGAATGAGAGGAGAGCTTGTTTCTGTGAGGTAGCCTCAGGCACCCTGCTGTGCTCTGCAGGGTGGCATAATATTTTGTAACTTTAGCATATGTTAGGCAAATCATGTTAAAAAAAAAAGTATCAACTTCTTCATTTGTTGAAAATGCAATAGCTTTGGATGTAAGCTTGAAATATGTAGTTCTTCTCCCATAGATCAGCCATTTCTGGTCTCTATGAGTTTGCAAATATTGGTGATGCAGTTTGTGATTCAGAAAAATACAGTCAAATAACATGCATTCCTTTGCAAGCTCTGCACTTTCCAAAGGCTTTGTGCTCTACTGCTGTGCTTCCAGTACATGGCAAATATATTTCCCCGTATTTCAATGGCTTAAAGCCTGGGTTGTTGCAGTTGTTGGCAGTGATATGACAATCAACAAAGGGACAAATGTAATCATTGCAAGGGCTTCAAAAATAAAAAAAAAACCCACTAACAATTGAATTGTATATTCTGGGAAGACATAACAGAGGAAGTTAGAGGAGAGCATAGGGAAATTTATGTTCAATGATACAAAAAAACCCTGCCAAAACCACAACTGTGCTGTACTGCAGATGTAGAAGACTATCTCAGGAATTAATGTGAGAGTAAAAACTTATTTCATTACTTAGCATAAGAAAAGAAACTCAATCTCAGAAAGCAGCAAAACAAGAAAAGCAGCTCATTAATAGCTGAAGCACAGTACAAGAGGAAACTACCTAAAACTTGTAATCCAAAACCAAATGCACTTGGTCATGTAATGCAGCTGCTAAATAACTTATAAACCCTCTCATTAAATTTAACAAATGCATATTAAAACACCCCTACACACAACTCTCAATTCTCAAAGTCACTTAAAGGAACCAGTAAGTCAGGAGCAAATTTTCTGGGAAAGACAATGTTGTAAGGATTTTGCCTTAGATCAAAACACACTTATGTTTAACTCATTATTTTCTATGTTTAGTGGAATTTGTGTTGCCTTTAATTTTGTTTTTTTTTTAATTAAAAAAAAAAAGAAATTCTATTATACAGACTTCTTTTGAATAGAACTCAACAAATGATGAATTATAGCTCTCTATTAAAAGCACTGCAGATTAGTTCTCACAAGGATAGGTTCCAAGTTCAAAACAGCTACATCAGAAACCAGACAAAAGCTAGCAAGATGCAATGTCACCTTGAGAAGCAATCAAAAAAAGTTATCCTTTAGCACCCTTTTACCTCACAATAATCAATTTATAGACTCATAAATTATAACTATACATGATACATATACATGATGGACAAGCTGGGACACACATTTACTGAAAAGCGCATGGAGTCCCTAGCATATGTGAGAGTGAATGTGATCCATCAGTGAGCTTTGTCAGGGAAGGCAACCAACAGTATCTCAGGATGCATTAAATGCAATGCAGCATTCCTCATTCAGCAAGTCTAGATGCTGCCTACAGCATTGGGCACCCCAACACAGCAAGGACACACAGGCAAACGAGTTCAGTGGGAGCCCCATGGTGAACAGGAATGGAATTACTGCTGAGCAACACTTGCACAGCTGCAAGGACTTTTCTGCATCTCTCCTCACCCTGCCGAGTGAGAGGACTGGGGTTTTACAGAAGGAGCTGGGAGGAGACACAGCTGGGACAGCTGACCCCAACTAACCAGAGGGATATCCCACACATACAGCAACATGATCAGCATAGAGGGCTGGGGGAAGAAGGAGAAAGTGGGGGATGTTGAGAGGGATGCTGTTTGTCCTTCCAACCTTCTGTTACATGTTATGGAGCCCAGATTTACTGGAGATGGCTGAACGCCTGCCTGATGATGAGAAGTGGTGAATTAATTCCTTAGTTTTGTTTTGCTTATGTGCATGGCTTTGCCTGATGATATCAGACTGTCTATCTTCACTATCAGACTATCTCAATCCAAGGATTTTCTAGTTTTTTACCTTTTTTATTCTCTCCCCCATGGGGAGAGGAAGTGAGCAAACAGCTGTGTGGAGCTGAGTTGCCCAATGAATGCAGGGTATGAGCTGCCATATAAAGAACTCAGGGTCTTCTATCGCTCATCCTAATTTCCCTAATTAGTCTTCATGAGCTCTTTCCTATTAACTAGCTTTTCTTCAATAATTCAGGTTGAAATTATCTATTTTTATTTCATATAAATTAGTATTTTATAGAAGAGTGCATGTGAGAAGTAACAAGCTATTTTGCCTACTCAGAACAGTGTCTGGTCTCAATCACATTCAAGACCTGAAACTTGCTAAGATTTCTTATCAAATCCTACAGTTAAAAGACTTTCCTACCATAAAGTTGAGTTGTCTTTTCTTGGGGTTTTACAGTTTCTCTACAGTTTAAACTTTTACTTTCCTATTAATATCAGGCAGAAACACCAAAACATACAGGTAAGATTAGCCAGGAGAAAGACAAGGGGTAACCTGATCCTTATCCAGAAGTACTTGTGCAGACAAAAAAATTGGAAATGGAGAATATTTATTTTAATAGTTAAACATGTAATTGGATTTACTGTCAGACAAAGTTTGACTACATTTAAAGTTTTAAGGCAATTTTTTATGATCACAGTAAGTAACAACCAGAATTAAATACAAAATATTATGGCAATTTTACTGGATTTTTTTTTCCTTCAAATGAAGGATATTTTAATTTTATTTTTTAAAATATAAAATAAATATCCTAGTTTAAGTAGGATTAAATTATGGAAGTCTAACATTTTGTATTATGGTGAAAGTCTTACAATGAGGGAAGCAATCTGTTTGTAAATAAATTTTGTTCTTCAGTTGTAGTAACTCCATATAGCAAATGTATATGTCATTAATGATGTCCCAGAGGTCTGTGAACCATTGTCTTTTATACACAAAATAAACCGCACTTTTATAAATACTTGTCATGGTTGGTGAAAAAAATACCTTAGCATGCACCCTTCTTTAAACTCCTTCAGTAGGTTTGGCAAGACAGCTGCATTCTTTGCAGTCAGGGGAAAAATCCCAGTCAAGTTAATAAAATAATGTTGTTGCTTTTTCCCCCGTGTTGTCTATAAATTTCAGATTTTGATAGTGTACTCAAAAGGGGCATCAAGCAGTCCTTGTCTCCTTATGCTGAATGAAGAGCTTTACTAGAGTAGAAGTTTTTCTCTCCTTCAATTGCCATGAAAGATAAGTTGCATAAAGATAGGCTACCTGAGCAGAGTGTTTTGAACAGTTGTCAGTTCAGTTGAACTGGTCAGAGAAATCCATTTCCTGAATCACAAATTACTACACGCCTTAAAAAAAGAACTTCTCCCCACAGCCTTTTCTGTTCTTCTCTGGGAGGAGCTGCCTGTCCACAGCCTTCTTTTTTTCTGAGGTCAACACTGCACTGCCTTCTGATCTTGTCAAAAATATAAGACCTCTGGTTTAAACACTTTATGGCTTATATTTTAGTACAAATTGTTTGATCAAGTAGCTTTTGTTATTTTTGTACCCAGGTCTGATAGAATCAGTTTGTTCTGTTTTTCTGTTTGGTTGGCTTATTGGTTTCGGTTTTTTTTCTTTTTAAATAGAAAGCATTGGAGAAATAGACCAAGTAGGTTGATAAGGGGGTGATTTGTTTTTAATAACATGTGTTCATTGTTTTTTATATCCTAGTCAGTTATTCTTCTCACTCCCTCTTCTAGTTGCCCTGCTTCTTTTTTTCTCCTGCCACTCCCTTCAAAGAAACAGACAATAACTCTAAAATAGAAAAGAGCTTTCGGTTGGATTTGAGTTTGCTCTTTATTTTAATTATATTCAACAATTATGTTTGGAGAGAAAAACATATATTGCCATTAAAAGAAAAATAAACAAATTTTATTTGTACTATAAAGTTGATCTTATAACCTGTTCCAAAATAGGGAAAGTCTTCAGACAAATACCAGGCAACAGTCAGTGTATTTTAAATAGCCAATGCTGAATAGACAGTAGGTTGCCATTACCATAGAGATAAATTCAGAGGTTCCAAAGCATGCAATCCAAATGATAAAAAGAAGTAAAACACAAAACACCATAATATTGATCAATGAAAAATGCTAAAGAAAAAAAATTGCAGACATGAAAATGACTGGGTAGAAAATTGAAGATGCAAAATGAAAAAAAAACTTTCAACTGAAGAGGAGATAAGCAGGCAAGCACTGAACATAAAATAGATGTAGTGCTACTGTTATTGTTGGAGATCTAATGTTAGGTAAAGATGTGCATTTGATGCAGAAATAGGAAGGTGAGAAAGTTTGGATTCCGTTCCTACTCTGAGTGCCACTTCCAAATCCCATAAAATATCATGATCAGTTCTGATAAAAGATAAAGAAGAAACAGGAAAAGGGAGATATATCCAAAAACTTAAATTAAGGGATTTGCAGGTGCATGGTGCACCTTGCTCATTTTGATGAGTGATTCCATTAGCCAACTTTAGGCCCATTTATGACCAATGTTAAAAATTGCTAGTAGTGTTTCAATTAAATCTCTATGTTAAACAAAAAGCATTTTCCTGTGCAGAATGGGCACTTTGTTTTTAATGAAAAATGGTGTCTTTGTCTTGCAGCAAGCACTGCTATTATCTCCCATTGTTTGCACCATTATCACAGTGTAATTAAATATAGATATATGAAAAATGAACATGCTGCTTATGCATGGAAATCTAATTCAGCAAGGTGTTCTTAATGCTTTGAAACAGTTTTATGAGAAGCTGCAAGGTTTTCTCCCTTTTTGTTTGTTGATTTGTTTAGTTTGTTTTGCGTGGTTAGTTGTTTGGTTTGTCTTGATTGAATCTGGGTTTTAAAATAACCATACAAAATGGGGGTTTTTTGGGTAAACCCCTCTGGATGAGATCCCTTCCCTCCAGCATGTTGATGCCACCAGACAACTTGATGTTGCTGGAAAATTTACTAAACTTGCATTCAATCCCACTGTCCATGTTGCTGAATAAGATGTCCGTGGAGGGTTTCATAGATATGTTGGAGAGATTAGGATGCTGATATGTCTCAGTAACCTAGGAGCACCCTTTAATTTTCATGGTTTGCTTTAAGATATCAAGAAACAAGAGCCCTTATCTTTAGGATAGGAGATACCCTTGTCCTCCTTGCAATGAGCTGGTGTCCTTTAGGCATATTTACTTAATTCTGCCTATGGTGTTTACAAAGTAAATTATATGTATCTTAAGAAAGTTAATAAAATTTTGTATTGTTAGGAAGGTTTATGCAATTTCATGCTATAAAGACTAATTGAATACAATGATTAGGGTATAAGATTTTCCAAGCATATGTTAAAACCAGAGAGAAGTTAAAAATTAAACACAGTAAATAGTAATGACAATGATGATATAGTAGTAATCTTTGACCCTAGGAAGCTCACATCTCACATTATATCAATGATATGCCCTGTGAAGACAGAATCATCAGATAACTCTTACATCACTCATGATGCTGAGAAGCTATTTAAAATGGCCACTTTATTCCTATTCTCTGTTTATTCAGCTTTCCTTATCTAAGAGTCATAGCATATAGCTTTTAATAACTCACTGAAGTAGAAGCAAGAGTTATTGTTCAGAGAACAGAAGTGAATGCAGTGTAGCTGTCTGAAAAGAGTGAATTCACAAGCTTGTTCACAGTCTAAGACAGCAAAATAATAAATGTTATGTCCAAGAAAAAAGTATGAGCACAGACACTTAGCTAGTAGAAATTGTAAGCAGGTCTCCACTTCTTTTTTTTTTTTGGTTGGGTTTGTTGTTTGTTTTGTTGTTGTTGTCGTTTTTGTTCTGTTTTTTGTTTGGTTGGTTTTTTAATACAGGCAAGTGAATACATAACTCAAAATACACTGGGTTTGTGAGCGTTTTGCAATCCAGACTGTGTTAGAGTTGTCAAATGATTTTACCTTCATATCTTTTCCATTATTTTCCATTTTTATGTTTCTAAAACTTTATAAATGTGTGCATATGTGTTGTCTAAGCTATTCTCTATTTCTTTCTGGATCATACATATGATTCTAGTCTCCACTGGAAAGGTGCCTTCCTTTATGCAGCCAATTCCTCTTATAGGATCACCACTCTAGGAATTGCTTTTTTTTTTTTAATTCTGTGAAGACTAGCCAGAAGCAAGAATTTGAACCATTTTTAGCACTTTTAATTGAAGATTTTCTCTCAAATGGGGTAATGCTCTTCATTTTCTATTTCCATCCTTCTTGTGCTTCCATGTAGAGAGAGAAATCAATGCTGAACAAGTCAGAAATAAGCAAATAAAAACTATTGCTTATCAACTTAAAATACATGGTAAACTCATGTGTCAGGAATATTAGGAAATATAGGCAGAGTTTGCTAAAAATTGGGGTGGGGGAGATATTCACAGGCATTGTAAAGGACATATGCACTCCTATTGAGGCTCAGAATGCAAAAACCTGGATAGTTTTAGCAGGAGGTGTGTACAGCAGAACTGTTGGGTTCAATTTTAGGCATCCTCAGCAGGAAATATGTTGAGGACAAAAGTACCATTTTGAGAGGTAATGTCAGTCTCTGAGAGAGTCTTAAATGTTGCAGTGGTAACATCTGCATGAAACTACCTTGAAATAGACTAGGAACAGACTCCAGCACTGAATTCCTTTGTGGCACTCATTTATTTGTCACTCCTCTAAATGTGTAAGACTTACCCACTATATATGTAAGAATGCAGTTTGTTGTTAGATGGGACTATTGATATATATATCCAATAGACCTATTAAATTCTGGTTTGCACAGAACTGTGAATATTGCTGTTCCCTTGGGGCTTCCAGACTGCAGGTTTATCTTAAAACCAGACAGTACTGATGATATAATGAGAAGGAGGAAAAGAACATTAGCTTTAAAATCTTTCAGGGGAAGCCAAATTAACAGCAAGTTTCTGCTTATGCAAGGGGAAAACTACATACATCGGGACAGGCACATTTACCTTTTTGTCTTCTATGATTTGAGTGAGAAAGGAATTCAGTTACATTTCCTGTGACTAAAGCATTAGTTCTCTATGCTACTTTTCATAAGCTAAAGTAAAAAATTCATTGTAAGGTGACACAGTCCAAGGGATGGGAATGGGATAGGTTAGCAACATATGGAGCAGGGTGCCCTGAGGTAAATTAAGAAAACAAGAATCTGAGAATCTGGCAACAAGTCAGAACAACAGGCCAACTCAGTAAATAGCATGCCTCCCTGCTTAATAAAAACCAAATTGGCAATAGTGAATGGAGGTCTCTGTGGAAAGGGGGGAAACAGCTAGTCAGCCTCAACGTTTTGTTCCACTGTACGCTGTTATAGATGAGGTTATACTCTGAGAGTCAGAGATCACCTAGTCTGACACCTACCTCGAGTGCTCTTTTGCTGCTTTATTGAAAACATTCCTTGGTATGTAACCTTTCAAATAATAATTGAGAGGCATAAAGGTTTAGTTAACTTATCACAATAAATTTTGTTTTAATTTTCTCAGTCCATAGTTAGGGTCTCATGCCTTTGAGTTAAAAGATGAGCTTGTAATTGGTGCAAGTGTAGCTTTCTGTCAGCAAACAAGTGGCAGAAACATAGAATTATTTTAAGACTTTCTTGAATCATCTAACATTCCCATTATACCTTATTCACATACAGAAGCACAGAACCTGGGGATGGCCTAGGCTGGAAGGCACCTCTGCAGTTTGTCTTGACCCACCCCCTGCTGACAGCAGGGTCTGCTTGATAGGTTTGCTCAAGTCTATGTCCACTCAGGTGTTTATTAATTCCAAGGATGAAGCCTCCATAGTGTGTTGGGTGACCTGTTCTAGTGTTTGACGACCCTCATAGTTAAAGAAAAAAACAACAAACCAAACCAACCAAAATCAACCAACCAAACAACACCCACCCACACAAGGCCAAAACAGCAAACTTTCACAGTCTTGGATTTTTTCCTTAATTGTAAAATCTGTGACATTGAATTCACGAAAAAACAATGGAGAAGTAGAAGGAGCTCTGTGGCAAAATTGGAAGAGCATTGCCATTGAAAAGGCTGGTACAATCAGGAAAGAATAAATGGCTATTTCAGAACCTAAATAACATTTGTCTTAATTTTTCAGGCAATACAGAATACTGGCTTGAAGACTCCTTTGACTTAAGAGTCAACTCACTGGAAGCTACAGACAGAAAATCAAGAAATAGAAACAGTCAAAAAGACCTTGGAATAGAAATGAAAGCCAAAATAGAAAGATACATCTCAAATGTACGTGGTGAGATTCTGAAATAATTTGTGGTTTATATTCCAATGTCTGCTTCAGAAACATGGCAATATATACCTAGAACAATATGTCCTCCTCTGTTAGAATTTTCTTTAAAGAATAGATTCCTGAAGTTTATTTCCTGCCTGACTCATTCTGCTGTTACTAAAAACACCTTGGCAAACAAATTAAGAATGGTTTGTAAATTTTGCACGCATGTGTGTACAAAGTAAAAAATGTCAAGGTACTTCACTGGTTTTCACATAAGCTTTTCTCCTTTTAAGTACCTTTACCAGTATAGCAATTGTGTCTCTTCTCCATGGAGTCTCAGAGTATAATGGGAAAAGAATTATTTCATTGATGCAGTTTAACTCAATTTTCTGAATGCCAATTAAAATTCAAAAATGGTTAAAATGTATTCTCCTGGGTTTTTTTCCTTTTTTTTTTTTCTTGAGTGTGGTTAGATTTATAGAAGAGAATTCTATTCACTCTAGACTTTTTATTCAGGTTCAGTCTCTGTTTTTATCATAATTTAGAATCAGAGTAATGTAAGAGTAGACTTATCACTAGCTATATAGTTTGACATAAGTGGAGAAAGCTGTAGAATTTTGTGCAACTTCTCTGTATTCAGTAACATACCCCCACCTGCAGTCTTAAGTAAATGCTAACCCAATTATATCTTTGACTAAATTAAAACTGACTGATGAGCTCAAAAATGGTACTAAGTAGATGTGAATCTTACCTAATTTTTAAAATGTACCAGAGAAAGTTATATGCTCCTTTCCATTTTTCACCTTAACACAATGCATAAATAAATTCCATAAAAGGGGTACCGATTTCCTGCAGTTCATCTTAAGCAGAATGTTGGTTAGGGCTCCTTTCATTTTAGTACATAGAAATGTACTAAAAAAACTACATAATCTTAAATAAATTAGGCTGGCTCTTTGCCTGTACCTTCAAACTACTCTTGATTTTATATCTAACTGCACAGGGTAGGATTTCCCAATGCTTTTAAAGAAGTATAACATTTTGGGCAAGATGGATTAGAGATGAAGTGTCAAAAAAGCAATAGATGCTGATAAATTTGCAAGATTTAAAAATTAACATTGGGGCATTGTTTGAGGTGAATAATGGAACAGTGATTGCACTTATTAAGTTATACTCATGGTATTCATTTGAAACACTGCAGTTCATTTCAGTGGTGCTTATTTTGTTGAAAAAACAGGATCTGAGGATTTGCTCCCTCATATTTAAGGTTAATATGGGTGAAATTATTTATGTTTGATATTTAACTGGTGTACTTATATTTTACTTGGCACTTGGTACTTGTGATGAAGTTCTAAAAACAACCCATGGTTCAAGAGTGGAAATAAAAAGAACAATATGTTGGAGGAAAAGTCAGACAAGAATAAAAGCATAGTCTCACAAGTGTTACCATAAATTGTGGGAAAGGTTCTTGAACATTCATACACATTAAAAAACAAACAAACAAAATAAAACAACAAAATAAACAAACAAACAAAAAGAAAAAAAACAAACCAAGCAAACAAAAAACCAAAAACACGCACAAAAAGAAAAAAAAACCCAACATTTTTTTACAAACAGAGGCAGTTTGAAAAGAACAAGTTAAATACGCCCAAGTTAGTTGGGGTCTAGTTCACTCTGCTTTGGAAATTTACAAGATTATCCTTTTTTACAGTTATTCCCAAAGGTGTTTTACAATCTCAGTGTATATATATAAACAGTAGTTGGGAACAATGCAGCATTGTCTAAATTCAGACTGTTCCATCCTTCTCTCAGTAGGGACTACAAGCAAGCATAAAGCAACATGATTAAGAATTCATTTGTTTATGGTTCAAGGGGAGCTGAAATGATTAAGCTCCTTTATCATGTTTCTGTTCCTATGTATATTTTAAGAATACTTCTCCTAAGGAAAAACAACAACAACAAAACAAAAGGGAAGCAAGCTCCTCTTCAAAGTGTGGCAAATATTTACTTACCTACTGTATACATATGTTTCCATTTGATAAATACTGCTTAAACCAAGAGAAATTGCAGGCTGCAGAAATGTCTCCGTGCAGCCCAGGAGAGAGACGCTGCAAAGGCAGTTTTCAAGTCCTTATCTGCAAAGGGAAAGAGATTATTGCCTTAACCTTTGTTATCAGTGTGAGACCTACTTTAATGCTCGTAAGGCTCAGAAGGACTTCTGAAGTGGTGAAAGGCTGAGCCGGATGGGCTGTGTCTCACTGCCAGCGTCTGGCTCTCCAGCGGGGGAGCTTCTGCTGGGCCAGCGGGCACTGAGCGCGGGGCACATGCTGCCCTCAGTGCAGACTCAAAAGATGCTTTTCTTGCCTATGGCAATTCACATTCAGAAGGCACGGCTAGCAACGACATGTGAAACCCACAAACAGATAAAATTACCAGCCACTGGTATCTTCTTTTTCATCCAAAAATTGTCATGCTAAAAAGAAGAGAAGCCTAGGTTTCCCTGCCCTGACTCCTGAAGCCTGGCTGTGATGGCTTACCCACCTAAAGGGTTCACCAACAGTCAGTCTGGTTTTGCAGAATGGAGTAGACTATTTAGGCTTGGCTTGAAACATAATATTTTATTTTATTCTAAATAAACCACCACATAATAGCATAGTAAAATAAAAAATAAACAGAGTACACCCCAATTTTCCACTGCTGTTTGTACAGATTACACAATTTCTTTTCTGTCATTAAACCCATGCTTATGAGATTTCACTGAGAATTTCTTTCTATGTTCTGAAAAGGTTTAGAGATGCTAGGAAACTAACTTGCCATTTTGCAGATTTTTACTTTTGTGCCTTTTGTGTACTTTTACTATATTTTTGGGAAATACAGACTTTCTGCAATATAGTTAGGATCCAGCCTTGCGCTATTGCACATGTAAGATTAACACATAGTAACAAGGCTGGAGACCTATTTAATGCCCAGATAGTTTGCAATTCACTCTCCATTTTTAAACAACAATTCAAAGATTATTCATAAGTACCAAATTCCAAAGTCTAGGAAGAAGGCAGAAACAAGGAGAAAACTGGGTCTTTCATAAAAGTGATCATTCATAAAATGTAGTTTCTCACTTATTTTTTTCTACTGCTTTCTGTGTCACATATTTCCAGTCATTTTAACCTATGAACTGAATGGTACTGCTATGAGATCAGTAAATATATACTTCCTAGGTCTTGCATTTTAAGAACACAGTACATATTACTTTGGGAAAAAGATACAAGACTTGTTTATGTGAATGCATGATCTGAAGAAAGAATCAGCAGTACTACATGTTCAGAAATACTAGATAAAATATTTTCCCTTTTCAGGGTTTTCCATATGCTGAAAATATAACTTAGCTCTTAGAAGTTTTCATGACATGCAGCCTGCCTGTAAAAAAAGAGAGTTAGAAAATTAGGATCAGAAATTAGAAATTGTAATGAGAAAAGGAGAAAATAATCTCACACCTGTGAACCTTTTGTCTCTTCCAATATATCTTTTGTTCTAGCCTAACTCACATAAAATATGTATAACACTTTCATAGACCTTACCTTTGTGTCTTATTACAGCTAGAAAATTTAAATGTGTGAGTAAGCATTTTTTTATTTTCTGTATCTTTGAATATAAGCCCTTTCTTTACATTTCTTTCTCTGACGTGAGCAGATGTGATACACATGCTTCTTGAAATGTAATATCTTCATGCACTTTGTTCAATTCACCACTCATAAAATACAGAAAGGAGCAGTCTTACCCCTTTGCAAACCTTCAAAAAACTCAGGAAGTTGTTTTTAGTACCATTTGTCTAACTCTGTTAGGACAGCTAGTGAATACAAGTGGTATATTTCTGCAGTCAGTTGGGAAACGTCAGGGGTGAGGATACAAAACCTTAAACCACAGCCTTACATCAGCTGCCATCTATGTCACTACACACTAATCCATCTGTTCACACAAAAGTGCCTCACATGCATTTCATCCTTACTGGTTTTCTACTTAGTCTTCCAAGTTTCTTGTTTATATTCTGTGTTATTTCAAGAGGCATAAAATAAAAAATTAAAATATATATTGTGAGTGGGCAATGAAAGAAGAAAATTAATTGAAGACTTTTCTTTTTTATATGCAGATGTGCCTTTTGACAGCCTTGGAAAGAGGCTGGGAACACAGAAAATCCTGTAATCTCAGTGGCTCATACCCATGACCCAAGGTACACTGTGGGAGACAGTGGGAGGTATTGACAGGCCATTTTGGATGGAGCATTGAGAATTAAGAAATGCTTATGAAGAAACACTTTCTACTTTTTGGTTAAAAAGTAAAAAAAAGTTACATTTGGCACATGACCTAGACTTGGTAATGTATTTGTCACCTCTGTTTATGTCCCACTCTGGCCAAAATCTCAGTGGTATCTAGATTCCTTTTTTCTTTAAGGGAAAATTAGTTTATAGGGATTTTTACTAAAAACATCCTAAATCTGCAAACTAGCAGCATTCAGATTTGTAAGTACTTGATACATTTTTCCCTAAGGCACCTATATGTACTTCTCTCAGTACCCCAGAATAGACCCTTATTATGCTTCCCTGCAGATATATGCATCATCAATTCTCTTGGCTCCCTTTTCAACAAACTTGGGATGTTTAAAAAAGATACAGAAACTATTAAAAAGAAATGAAGAAAGATATAGGAATATGAATCATTTATAATAGTCAATAAGAATCTATTTTTATTGACTATTAACTGTATTTTTCTCAAAAAGATTTTTTTTTTCTGAATACTGACTTATAGTCACCATTATCTCTTCTTTACGTATGGGAACATTTGTACTTGAATATACTTTAGTCAAGTTACATTCATAAATTTTCTGAAGGACTGAACTTTATAATAGTGAGACAGAGTAAGACTGTTTTGATGCATTCTAGATTCCTTTTATACACCCACCAATATACATCAATAACTAATCAAAAATCTCTTGAATTATGCAAAAAATTCTTATTAAGTTCTGTATATTGACTGGGCAGAGTATTGAAATCTTAATGTGCCTGGAAAACTTAATGACTAACTCATGCACCAACTTGCACAAATTTGCATTTCTCTTGGGGGATTTTTGGGGGCATTTTTTTTTTTTTGTATTTATGAAAAAATTAGTTACTTGTCTTAGAAAAAGGAAGAGTGTTAATATCTTCCTCAGATTGGCCAGTGAAGCCATGTAGAAGTCTCATACTATAGGCAGTATCTTTCAAAACTCTTGGACTGTTATAATTCCCAAGATCATTCATACGAAAATAACAGTATTTAAAGCATGTATAAAAAATTGACAATGCTGCCATGGTTTTAGTTATTGCTTATTATCGAAAAATCTCTCCTTCCAGATATTTCTTATGTACAGCTATCGATATAGACATGATATGGACATAGATATGGATACATATTCATGTAGAAAGAGAAAGGAGCTATTGAATAAATATGGAGTAAAATGATGATTATAAAATTCTAATGATATGACTCATTTCAAATCAAAAAACCCAAAGTCTGCTCAGGACATCACTTATAGATAGCGTTTTATAGAAAAGGAATTGCTATCCACCGACTACACCTGTCACACCATATGAATTTCATTCCACCTTTTTTCAAAGATTCCTTGTTCCAATATGCACATCAGAAAAAAAAATCATGGATGAACAATTTGCTCTTGTACTAAAAAGAGCAGCTCTGGATAAAAACTACCTAGGTATGTACTGCTTTTCTTTTCTCATTTTTATTATCTTTTGTCTGTTCGCTAGTTGTTCTCCTATTTTACTTTATTTCCTCTACATTAATCTGTCCTTTTAGCTTTCATTTGCAACAAAAACAGCTATTTCATTATGATCATGAAGAAAAATCATCTCCCCAGGTTTACATCTAGAACTACACCTAGGGGAACTTCAGTTTTTAGCTAAATTCCTAAATTGCTAAGTATATCAAAGTTTAGGCACCACCAAGAGATCTCCCTTTTTGCATAGTTCAATAAAAAGAAAATGGTGATTTGCTAAAGCAAATGAGGGAAAATTAGCAGGGTTATTCTGCATGGAAGAATAACTTTTCCTAAAATATTTATATTTACAAGTGGTAAATCATGTCTACGTCCCTTATTTACCACATGGAGAGAGTTTAGATCTAGAGTTAGAAAGGGATTTGTGTTCCATGTTAGTGCATCCACACTGTGCATCATTGCCCTGTGTGATAACCCCTGTGACTTTATGAGAAAATTACTGCTTTTGCATGCACTTCTCTGAAATTTCTGAAATAATGTGAAGCTTAGCTGAAGACCATTGATGCCTGAGGTTTTAGCTTTTATATTTTTCAGATTCTGTACTGCTTTAGTATGTAGGTCTGAGCTTCATATTAGGGGACAGTAAGCTCACAGAGTAGGCAGACAAAGCAATTCCTTCTCTAGCTGGAGACCAAGGAGAAATGATCCAAATCTCAGGCCCAAGAGCATAAACGACAGTGGACTGAAGAGAGAAAAACAAAAAGGATGTGACTTCATAACCTAATGCTATAATTGGACAATTAACTCCAATATGCTAATGGACCAGAACTTATAAAAGTGTGAGACGCCGTGACCGATTGTCCATTTTTGTGACCATTTTGGGTTCGTCTTGGGTGTAGCCCTGGCCGGGCTCTTGTGCTGCCCAAGGTGTATCCATTGAGGCCTTCTAATAAATACCCACTTTATTCCTTAACTCTGTCTAGTCTCTGTACTAGGTCAGCCTTCACAAGGCATCACCACTACTAGCACATTGCATATGACACAAAATGAGAGTCTACTTTGCATGCTCTGGGACGTAGGATGCTTATGGCTGTTTGAGGGTACAGGCCTGCTGAGAGACAGATAGGTGATTAGATGAGAAAGCAGTACTTTCTGCAGTCTCTTAGTGGTCATTTGTCCCTGGCTATAGGCTGCCTTTGGGCAGCACCCAGGCAGGTGCTACCTGACTGCATCGGTGCATCTCAGACCACTCAGACTAATCTGGAATAAACTGGATGACAAAAGTAATACTTTCTTTTTTGTAGCATTTTTTGACAGAAGATGATGAAAACCATGGTACTGCTGACTGACTTGAGGCTTTGTGATTAATGAATATATGTGACTTGTTCTGAAAAATTAATAAAGAAAACAGTGAAGAGTTGAAATAATAACCCTTCCAGCAAGGATACTGTAGGAGCCCAATAGCTTTTTGGTTTAATGGCTCAAAACAACTAATATGGGGGGGGGGTGGCAGGGCAAGTTCTGCATAGGTGGGGCAGAACACTACTTCACATCCCACCCACTGGAGCCTCTGGTCCAGCCTCAAAGTTGCTACAAAGCCAGTGGCACGACTAAAATCCCAGCTAGGGGGAGATCAGAGCAAAGGCCATGACATTGGTATCACCTACCCCATTGCCTCAGACCCCACAGCAGCTGAGACCACACTGGATCCAGGGCTGTAAGTATTGATCCTTCTCTCTCCTTTCTCTCTCCTTCTTCCCTGAACTTCCTCTTCTCAAAAGCTGGAAAACTTAAAGATGGATTGGTTAGAGTTTGCTAAGTCAGTTCTTTGTGAAGTCCCTTACTGTGACTGGATGATGCTTTAAAATTTGCCAAGTACCTTATTCTCTAAAGTTTCCAAGTAAAATTTGCTGTTCAACCTCCTGAGAAGTTTGTTGTCTCCCATCCACTGCCTCTTTAAAACACATGTCAAGTGACCTTAGAGTGTAACAGATACCAAATGTAATTTTGGCTGCTTTGTAAAAGCTACAGTCCGAGCACCAGACACTGCATATAATGGCCAGGCTGTCAGGTGCAGATATGACATGTCTGCACATTGCAGGAGTGCCCTGTTCACCTGGGCCCACCTTCTTGCAGTTTGAACTGCCGTGGGCTTTGATTCGGGCATACATTTGTGGGTTTTAGAACTGGACTTACTACCTACCCAATGTACCTGTCATGTCAAGCAGATTTCAGGACATACATCCATGCACGAGGTGGTTGCAGCAAAAAAATCACGTGTGGCACCATGGGAATGCACCAGGTGCACTGAGCTGGGTTTCCAGGAGAACCTGGGAACAGAGGGATGATGGTACAGTGTTGACAACAGCAAGGATAGAAGGGTTCCAGCCAATCTAATACTGTAGGCCTACTCCTGTGAGGATATTTGCAGTACTCTCCAGTTCTACTACCCCAAGCCAGTTAGGATCATTTAGAATGGAAAAGACCTTAAAAATCACAGAGTCCAACCAATAACCCAGCACTGCCAAGTCAAATACTAACCATGTCCCAGGTATGACATCTACATGTCTTTTAAATAGCTGCCCTGGGCAACCTGTTCCAATGTTTGACAACCTGCTCAGTGGAGAAATTTTTCCTAATACTCAATCTGACCTCCCCTGCTCCTCCTGGGCCCTTTGAGTGAAAGCCAGTGGTAGATTTATGACTCTTGGGACTGAGTCTGATACTAGCAAACAATCTAACCCTATTGGCATTTAATGATTTTGTGGTTTTTTCTCTTCATTGTGTTCTGTCAATGCATTAATATCTAATGCTAAACTGTGTTGCCAAGAAAAGCTGATTTCAGTAATTAATCTATGGTTTACTTTGCACTGACATTTTTTGAAAGTATTCCTGCTCCCAGAAACGCTTTCATATCTAAGGATAGGATTCATCTTTTACTCAATAACTCATCTCCCTCTTGTTATTTAGTGCCAAAGTGCAAGATTATGTTTCAAATAATTTAGTTTTGTACGGCTTTGTACTCAAGCATTCATGAGGCAGAAACTTTTTTATGTGAGAACTTCAGCTGATGTACACTGAATTTGGAGGCTTTGCTAATGCTGACTTGATTAACATGCAAATAGCTTTTGATGTCTCTGCTCAAATTAACATTCCTATCACCTTATCCCTCAAGATAACTGTTTCTCCTGGCTAAACATCAAAACTGGATGTCAGTATTTCCCAAGATACTAAATTTAAAAAGACAGAGCCCATATTTACCAATAATTTCTCCATTTCTAAAGCGAATCCTCAGCAGATGAAGCTCCATCTGGCATAGTTATTAACTACATTTTGCCTGCTCTATAATCACAGTGCAATTCCATTGCTCCACAGAAAGGGTTGCATTTCTTCATTGATACACGTCCACCATAAAGGAATGGGTAATGCCAGTAATACTCGGGGTTTTTCTCCTTTTTCTTCTGAAATTTTCTTTCCCTCCAGTAATACTTAAATGTGAGGAAAGCAAATATTGGCAAGTCTAAATTTTCTGGAAGAGAGATGTTTTAAATTTCATTTCACTTTTAGCCCTTTTTTCTCTCTCTCTCTTGAAAAAGAATGAACCTGAAAACAAAATGCCTACTGTACCCTTCACAGCTCAGGCTTTTTGCAGCCACTACAGCTTATTTCTCCCTCTCACCTGCCTCCAGTGTAGCAGCCTCTGTTCTTTCTAGACAGCCTGCAAGGGTATTTTATTTCCATGGGTACCATCTCCCCTCTGATGCTGTGGCTCCTCCTGCTGACTGCAGCCTCTTTTCTCTCTCAGCACTGCAGAATTGCTCTGTCAGATACAAAGGCAGCTGGCCCTTAGAATTCAAATCTGATGAATGGTACCTTTAACAATTGACCATTACAGCCAATATTGTTGCTTTTATCACAAGAAATAGAATGCATCAATCTGTATTTGTTATCACTAGAGGAGAGAAATAAGAATAGCTATACTCATTTTTTATAGATTATTTCAGTATATTGGTAAGATGGGCAGCATATTTTTATATTCTATGACCCTTGATAGAACCTTTTTAACAACCTGAGTTACATTGCTAATTTCTCTGATTTTTGTACTGTTTCTATATGCACTTTCTCCAGAAAGAAATATGCAAAGGCCCTTTAAATGTAACACTTTTGATCCATATCTTTTTAATGGGGTAATATTTCATTTGGAAACATTTAGCTCCTTCTTCCCAAGGCTTTCAGCTCATGTTCATCAGATCAATAGGAGTGGTCGTGGTCATAAACTATGTATAAAGCACGTTCCTACACCACCATGTCTGAAGCATTGTGTCGATGTACTGAGCCTAATGTTAAACTACCTATTCCAGTTTCAGTGATTTTAGAGTGACTTCACATTTGTTATTTGAGTGTTTAGTGAGCTTTTAGTGCAAAGTTATTACCCTGGTTTTGGCTGAAATATAGCTAATTTTCTTCTTAGTAGCTGATAAATGGCTGTATTTTAGATTTAGTGTGAGAATAATGTTGATAACACACTGATATTTTAGTTTTTGCTGAGCAATGCCTACCCTAAGTCAAGGGCTTATCAGTGTCTCATGCTCTGCCAGTGCAGATCTGCACAAGAAGCTGAGAGGAAGCATTGCCATGACAGCTGACTCGAACTGGCCAAAGGGATACTCCATACTATATAACTTCATGCTCAGTGTATAAACTGGGGAGACTGGTCCAGAAAGGGCCAATAGCTGCTGCAGGATGGGCTGGGCATTGGTCAGTGGGTGGTGAGCAATTGTATTGTGCATCACTTGTCTGTCTTGATTTCTATTTCTCTCTCTCTTGTTCATTGTAATTACTATTATTAATATTAGTATTTATTATTGCTAGTTTATTTCAATTTAGTTCAATTAGCCAGCCATTCTTATCCCAAACCATGGGTGTCATCTTTTTCTGATTCTCCTCTCCCTCCCACCAGGGAGGGGGGGAGTGAGTGAGGAGAGGTATGGCACTTAGTTGTTGGCTACAGCCACAACAGCTATCACAGCCATGTCTAAACTATCCTTCCATCATAATCATCTTAGAGCTGTAACTCTATCTCTGCATGGATGCAAAGATATGAAGCTAGATATGCATTGCTAGCTGATTACCCATAAATGCATGTTTTACCGTAGCAAGGCAAAATAAGATTCCTTACAAAGAGAGAATGTGGGGGTTTGGGTTGGAAAGTTGCACTCTACCAGCATTTAATTCCATTTAAAAGGTAAGTACAGCATGCAAAGAGGAAGTCTTCTTATATGTATATATATTTTTACTCACTGTGTTCACTGGGATGTCATCCAAATAGATAGACTCTGACAACAATTTATAAAATTAAGATTTATTGATGCAGTAGGGATGATGAGCAACAACTCACCCATATGACAACTCACTCACAATTAATAAATTGAGAGGGGCTTACTTTCTTTCCATTTTTTTGGTTACTAGAGTACTTTCCCTGAAATGTACTTTAGGTTATACAAATCATGGTGTTACTTAAATCTGTTAAAACTATTCTGTACCTATTTTAAGTCAAGAAGTTTGAATATCCCTACTACTTAATAAAGAGGAATTCATGGTAGATTTTTTTCTTTGTGTACAGAACAGTATCTTGAACTTTGGTCTATTAAATGAGCTGAATTCAGCATTTGACAAAGACATCCATCAAAAAAAAAGTCTTTAATATGCATTGATTCACAACAGAATCCCAGGGCAAAATAGAAATGTAAGATTTTAGGCTGTGCTGGGTTTTGCTGGGTTAAAGGTACTTTTCTTCACAGTGGCTGTTATGGGGTTGTGGTTTAGGTTTTTGCTGAACACAGGGTTGATAATAGAGCTGTTTTTGTTATTGCTGATCAGGGCTAACACAGAGCTGAAGCATTTTCTGCTTTTCGTATTGCAATGCCGGTGAGGAGATGGGGGATGCACGGGAAGTTGGGAGGAGGCACAGACAGGGCAGCTGAGCCCAAATGACCAAAGGGATATTCCATACCATATAAAATAATGCACAGTCTATAAACCTGGGGGAAGAAGGAAGACGGAGGGTGACATTTGGAGTGATGGTGTTTGTCTTCCCAAATCCCATTACGCATGATGGGGCCTGGCTCTCCTGGAGATGGCTGAACACCTGCCTGCCCAGGGGAGCCAGTGAATTCATTCCTCGTTTTGCTTAGTTTGCATGAGTGGCTTTTGCTTTCCCTACTAGTCTGTCTTTGTCCCAGCTCACAGGTCTCCTGTCTTTTACTCTTCTGATTCTCTCCCCAGTCCCACTGGTGGGGCAGCAGGCAAGCGGCTGTGTGGGGCTTGGTTGGTGACTGGGGTCAAACCACAACTCAGACACAAAAATGCATGCAGGTTTGCTGTAACTTGTATGATTCACACAGTACTGACTCCTGTTAGATTTAATTTGTAATAACTTTGGGTATAAGTGCATACATTTCAGTACTGTGCTTATAAGAGGAATGTAGGCTTATCCCGTGGAAGAAATTAACAGAAATTTCAAGTTTAAAATTCAAAATTCAAATTTCAGTCTATTCAAAACAGTTCAAAGATGCATCCCATCTAAATTAGCTACTTGTAGCAATGCAAATTAGCATCTTGTTTGCTACCCTTGCCACACTTATTCCTATGTTTAAAGGACGCTATTTTTAATTTTTTAATTAAACTTTTTTTAAGAACTCAGTGAACACCAAAATATTCTCTTTGTGGGCAGGTAAACTCTCTAAGTTCAGTGTTTGAATGATGATCAAACCATTCTGAGTGTCTCTGAGAAAATCCCTTCTCCCTAGTGGCCTCTTTTACTGAACTGAAGTTTTAAATCACATACCCCAAATGAAAATGTGAAGATTTAAATGAAAAATGAATATACAAAATGTCTTCTTTTTCCCTTTTGCTTTTCTTTTCCCTCACCTTTGTTGTTTTGTTTTGGGGGTTTTTGGTGAGGCAGGGGGTTGTTTTTTGTTTTTTTTTTTTCTCTCTTGAAAAAGTTGTGTGTGTTGCTTGAGAGAACGTGATATATCATAGAAGCTTTTCCATCTGGAAAGGTTTTACTGTTCCAAATCTCCAGACTCCCACTGGTCTTAACTTTTCAGTATATTAAAGCCATAAAGCCATTTTAACAGGCACAGTAGGATTAGTTCAGTAAAGGGGGGATTGTCTGATAATGGAGAGCTGCCATAGCAAAGTATTTGCCTCCCCATATTTTTTGGCATTGAAGAGGTACACATGGATATAATCCTAGCTTCCCTGTTTTTCACTAGTTTTTGGCTGCTAAAATTCATTTTTGGACTCACTGGCTAGGGCAAAAACTGTAAATGCACAAGAGCCATTCTAGCTTACTATAAAATCATAGAATATGCTGAGTGGGAAGAGACCCATCAGGATTATCAAATCCGACTCCTGGCCCTGCACAGGATATCCCAAGAATCACACCATGTGCCTGACAGGCTTGGTGCTGTGACTATTTCCCTGAGGACCTCCAGTGCTCAACCACCCTCTGGGAGAAAAACCTGTTCTTAATATCCAGCCTAAACCTCCCCTGACTTAGCTTCATGCTATAAACACTAGTATTTACATAATCATATCAGTAATTTTAAAAAGTTTTAATTTTATTTCTTTTAACACTCTCTTTCCTCTTTAATGTATTGCAACCCTTCTTTGGATGTACCCTGCAACTAAGTAAAATTCAGAAAACAAAAATGGAATGGGGTAAGAGATGTGTCCTTACAGTGGCCTGAATTTTTTCAAAACATGGATAAAATGAAAGGTGAAAGTTTTGGAGTTCCTGAGCTCTGGCTGGTAGTGACCTAAAGCAACAATTCTCTGATCTATAATTCCACTACTAAGTGTATTTCTCTTAAGTTTTTGATGAAACTGAAACTACATCATTACAAGTATAGCAAAGAATTTTTTTCTTGTCATTTGTAAATCCATATCTATTTCTTTCTCCTGTGAGGAGATAGGTGTGTAATCTTCCTTATGAAAATTATTTGGGAGGAAATAATCTGTAAAATAATTATTTAGATAGAGAATATTATCTATCATATATTTAAAACAATTGTTTTTTTAATGATATCTTTAAATGGAAATCTGTTAGAGAGCAATTTACTGAGAATTGAAAGTCAAAATGAGCTTTCACTGCACCGTCATTACCCTGGAATGTATTGTTACTTCTTGAAACAGTCTTAGAATTTATTCATTTATTATAACATGAAATGTTACTTTCAAGAAAACTAAGGGAAAAAAAAAAAAGGTAAAATGTCCTAGAAATTATGTGTCTATATCAATCTGTCTGTCTGTCTGTCTGTCTGTCTACCTACCTACCTACCTACCTACCTACCTACCTACCTACCTACCTATCTCAGACATGACTAATTATACAGACATGGAATCACAGGTGTTACTGTGTCTTACCAACTTCAGTACTTTCCAAGCTATTCCAACCAATTTTGCAAGTTCCCTATTGTAGTAATATCTGTCCTGTACTGCTAAAGCAGAGCATATAAGATTTCTGATTAACAAGTGTTCCAAGCAGGTTTATGTACCTGTAAATAAAAAGGGCAAAGGAAAGAGCAATAAAAGCCCCGATCCTGCAATTACAGCTCTGAAAGCAGACTCATAGGCCTTGTCTGAGCCCTTTATCTCTAAAAACCTAGAAGGCAACAAAATTCCTGCAGGAATATATACATGTTTTCATGCTATATACTTGTTTTCAAAAAAGTATGCCTAGAAATCTGCTCACTGAGTTGCTCAGCCAAAAGAGGTAGCTGCTTGTCAATTTTCTTTTGTATTACATTCTTCCAGTAAGGGAAGCTGAAAGGAATGGATATTGGTTGAGTCCTGGGAATAAAAGAAAACCTTGATTTGCTTGGCTCTTGCTTTTTGTCTGAGGGATAACCACACATTAAAACACAGGGTCTGCAGTTAATAGACTTGAAAACACCACCTTCAAACTGTTTAGAAAAACAGGCATCAGTTAGGACCTACCAGGTTTCCTTCAGTGGAATTAATTTTGTTATAGCTGATACTAATGAGCACACAACATGTAGTTCTGCTGCAAAAAAACTCAGCTCACTATTTTGCTGACATATGGACATTATGCATTACAATTGGCTTCACAAATTCCAGAAATAAACAAAAGCTTATTTGGCAGTCCAAGGATCAAATTGACAAATATACAAGTTTAATAAGTGTATGTACCTTTTTTCAGGAAATTGCTATTAATAGAACATCTTGGTATTTATTTTCAGTGTCTCTGCTCTAGTTCAAATCTAACACAAGTCAGGGGTACTTGCCATCTAAAAAAACTGCAAGTCATTTTCAATTTATTTGGCACTTCTGAAAGAAGTCTCATCTCAGGAGACCAGGGGTGGAATAAGCAATGAAGATTGAACTGAACATTCACCAAAAGAAACAATTCTTCCATATTCGACTTGAACACCAATTACTTTCCCACACATTCATTATTCTGGAGTCAATTGCATTTTGGAGCCTAACTTCTTTTTCAGTTTAGAAATTGAACTATGGTGCACTGAAGTAGTTTGTCATAGCCTTGCCATAAGATTTTTTTCAGAGTCTTATACACCCATGTAGGTGAATCATTCTGGCTAGAGCATGGATTTTCAGACTGCTGACAGACATTTGATTTAATCCTTTACTGTAAACAGCCCCCAATCTCCAAACAGTATTGACTGATATCAATTTGCAGAGTGTGTGCCACTCCGACCAGAACCAGAGAGCAATGCAGGGATAGCAACCATGACATGACCAAAAGCAGAAAAGGGGTGAGTGAACAACATAATGATGGGGTTTTTTATCATATGATAGGGGTTTCTTGTGTGAACAGCCTTTAAATGTCATGTTAAAACCATTTTGCTGGAACATATCTGGCCAATGTTTCATTAGAAAAGTGGCGTTGACTTAGCATGTTTGATAAAATAAGTCATTGAGGTTAAGAAATATTTTGGTTAAATATAGAGAAGAACCAAATAGAAAAAAAAAGCAATGAAAAAACCTAACAAAACCAAATTAACAAAAAATGCTCAAAAATAAACAAATCCAAGAAAATATGAAAATAGTGGGATTTTATCCCAAATTTACAAAAAATATTAATTAATTTAAAATTTCTACTGCTTAAATTTTTGTTTGAATACAAAATCAGAAAAATGTCTGCTTCAGAACATGCTCTTCTTATTTTATTTTACTCAATTTTTCAAACTGACTAGCATTATACTAATGAATTTTAAAAGTGAAGGTGCTTCAACATCTGTCTATCCCAAAGAAAATGCTTCTAGGGTATTTCCATGATCATGTAGTGAGTCAAGTCTTGAGGTTGCTGTTAGAGAACTGTTGGAAAGCAGTGTAGGTAAACTGACCAAATCCTGTGTCAGGCTCCAGTGATCATGGCAGGGTTTGTTGACAATCAGTGTGAGTTCTTTAGAGTTCCCTTAGAAAAAGAAATACTCTTCTTTTGTTGCAGACACTGCAAATACCATGTTTGTTTGTTTTTTAACTGAAGTGGCTAGTATAACAAAACATATGGTTGAACTGCCTTTATGTGAAAGATAGTTTTGCATGTCTGTATATCCACCTGTCTTTTTTTTTTGACTGTGACAAAGACACATTGTGATGTGCATAGCTTGCCTCTCTGATGATTACATATTCACCTTCCACAAATACAAATTGCTTGCTTGTTTTTTTTAATGAAAATTCCACTGGGTTGACTCACTGCTACAAGATTATTTTCTTAGAAAACCCTTGTTGGTTTTTACCCTCTCAGCAATGCTAGAGTAGTGGATGCTATATCAAATTGACAGTGCTTAGAGGGACTTAAATATTTTGAGAGTTAAGAGAACTCTGTCCAGGCCAGCATAATGATTAACAACTCTCTCAATCTGATCTGCCTTCTGTAGTGTTTTTTCTCGAGGTAATTTTGATACCAAAGGTAGTCCTCTGACGAGGAAGAGTTTAAATTCACTGCTGTGAATGTTTGCCCTTCTCATGTACCCAGCTTCTCACAGTGCCAAGCATCAGCTATGGGGGCCAACTGATTTTAGACATGCTTCTTTCCAGGAAAGATATGGAAAAAACAAATGGAAATGTAGTAGGTAGTACTCATTTTATCACAACACTAAAGTGTTCTGAAGTAAAACACTTCAGGAAAACTGGTACATTCATGTAATCCTAATTTAAACGGACAATTATGTGCATAAAGATTAGAGCAATGGCACAAACAGATTTTAGTATACCAAATATTTGATACCTCATATGTGTGAGGTAAAATTTGAAAATAAAAGCTGACAGACTATAAAATACCCCTATAAAAAAGCAGATTGTGAGGAAAAGAAAAGCTAACCCTGGACATTTTCTGAAGCATGTTTCACTAGCAGCATTTCCTTTATATATGAATGTTGAATAAAGTAAAATAAGACTGGGTTTGTGTCCTCCTGTTGTCTGATACAAACAGTTTTTATTTTACTTTTGCCTGCATGTATCTTTTGGAACATCTTTGATAGGCCCTGTTTGATTGTCAGAGATGCATGGGCAGAATTTTGAACTCTGTAAATGAAATATATTTGAAGTCTGAGAGAGAGGAAAACCATATGAATTTATATAATGTAGCTTTTCACTGGGTCAATCCATTAAAACATTAGATATAATAATTTTTTTCTGTTTGCTGTAGCTTTTAACCATGTTTACCTGTTTCACAGGGAACATATTCAACAAGTCATTATGGGGAAAAAGAGTGTTAAATGTGAGATTAACTGATATTGAAATCAGTAGCCAAAAAGTTAGCACAAATATGTTTCTTATTTAAATGAGTACTGTATTCCTTTGCAATAAGAGGGAACTGTGGACTATTCAAATATAAAATAGTGGAAGAGGAAGAGGAAAGAACAAGAGAAGAACAGGATACTGTTATATTTACGAAGCCTTGAAATGTACTCTGTTCAAAAATCACCTTCTGTCTCAATCAGAAAAAAAGGCTGATTTCAACCAAATGGTGTCAATGTCAGAACTGATCATTTTCTTATCTTTTTTATGCAATTACACTTATTAATTTATGCTAATTGTTATTAAGTACATTGTAGGATCACTCTGGGTTTTGCAGCAGTAGTATCTGTATTTGTCATGTTTTTCACCTTACATGCTTTTCCAGCAAGATATGTGCAGGTTTTTTCACCTCAGAAACTAGGATCCAAAATAAACCCTTCAGGGTATACCTTGAATGGTTCTGGCATCATGTATAGCTTCTTCTTTTTGAGGGGAGGAAAAAGGAAGGGCATGATATATGTTCTCAAACACTTCTAAGATACAGAATTTAATATGAAGTAAGCAGTTGAAATTAACATTAATTTTAATTCTGTTTGGGAAGAATGTAATGTAAATCCCCAGCATTTTGTGCAGTGGAACAGACTAGCTTAACACGGCTCACCCAGTGTCTCACAAACAGGAAAAAATGTGAAACTACTGCGGGAAGGGTTAAAGTGGATTGTGTCCTACTTGTATTTCTAAATCTATATTTGTAGACTGAAAGTCAATAAAAAATAGGGATTATTTTAATTCTTCAGAGGCTAGATTTTTCTCAGTGGGTTTCTGGAAAAGGTAGCTGTGATGTGCAGTCATTTTGCAAAGCCATTAGAAAATGCTTTAGAAAACCAGCATCAGTAGGAAGACTGTTCTGAAAGATGACTGCTTGGGTGTAATTAGCTGTAATAAGCAGTACTTAAACAAAATTTTCTATAATTCTCAAGGTTCAGCATGACCTCTGAAACTTAACCAAAGATGCTTTCAAGGGCTAAGCAAATGCCTGAGGTTGGGGAGGGAGGAGGGAGCAATTATTCCTTTTCTATTTTAGCCTTATTCGTCTCTGCCTTCCAAGAAGGAATAATATATTAAAAAAAAAAAAAAACATACACAGGCATAGATGCATAAATATAAATGTTCATAAGTACCTTTACTTTGGGAAAATTCACTTTCATGATGTATCTTTCTCAAAGAATCACTGTCACATCCTCTGCAGTGTCAGGTCTGTTGACAGCAAACATCATCATGACCGTAATTTGTGAGTCATTCTGCCAGCTCCTGTCTGGTAAAAGCAAACTGTCCTTGAACGCTGAACATTTTATCCTATCACAAAGTGGCCAGCAACTCTCTCCTTAGCATAGGATCTCCAAGATGTCAGGAAATGAAGCTTTCTTTTTCTATGGCAAGATAAACAATTCTCTTTTCAACTACAGCAATCTCCAGATAATTCAATATACCAATCATGTCTGATGTGGCTATTTTACAACCCAAATGTTACTGGGTTTCCTACAGTTGTACTGATTTGATGCAGAAACTGCTATGCTGTTGAAGAAAAACAGCATTAACCTGAAAAAAAATACAAATACAGGGCAGTCAAAATAGTTTTGTTGATTTCAAAAGGTGTTGAATTCAAAGTTTTACTCACTGCACTTAGAGGTCCTAAAGGAAGGTCTTACCTTCCACAGCTTGTTAGCACATGAAAAACCTACAACATAAATACGCCTCCTAATTATTTTTTCATGTTTCTATTTCCATATTCATTACTGTGCATTTGTGGACTGCTACATCAGGAAAGAAAATACAGCTCAAAATAGTTTTCACTATACATGTGGAGAAAGTTTATTTTTCTTCAGGCAGACCTCATCTGGGCAAACAATCTCAACACAAAAGTATACAACATCAATGGATTCTATAAAGTTTCCCAATTCTGTCATGTAGATGTCATTAAAGACAAGGCTGATCATTGGGGCCATATACCATCTGCCTCTGCTACTTCTTAAAACATTACCAAATATATTACTAAGTATAGATTTAGTATAACCCACAGTTCCTTTTATTTTGCCATCTTTTCCAGTGGTTAAACCATGTTTAAAAAAACAAACAAACAAACAAACAAACAAAAATAAAACCAAACCAAACCAAAACAAAAACCACCTGTTATATTCTCTACTGAATTGTGTATTTGTTTATTTGTTGTTTTTTAAAGTTTGATCCATGATGGCTCTGTTTTTCATGTTTGGTTTGGTTTAGTTTTTTAGATTCTAACTTGAGCCTCTAAAGATATAATCTGATGCAAACAGAAATGCCATTAGATATGGAGCACAATTTTAAAAGGTTAATAGCTGTTTGTACATTGGTATTTTTAGGAATACACCCAATCTTAGCCAAATAGCAGCTATTTTTCAAGGATCAGTGAAAATATTATTCTGTGCTGGATGGGAAGGCTATTTACTGACATTGTGCAATAGCAGCAGTGCCAAAGGAAAAAAAAAAAAAAGAAAGAAAAAAAATTTGCTGATCTATAAGTTTTGGTTTAAATTATTGCCATCTATCTAGAGATTCTTCTAGAAATTTTTCTTTGACTAAAGTAGTGAGCAAATTTAAGTCCTGTAATTAAAGCCCAGAAGACAAAGCAGGTTGCCCATATGGTCCTTCTCTACCCTTTCTTATGTCCAAGAAATTCTGCTCTGGTGATATCCATTGGAGAGAAAGGCAACTAAATGGAAGGAAACCAATAGGTGGGGATGAAATATGCTTTCCATGTGTTCCTCCATGTCATTTGGAGGCACTTTTATTAAAAAAGAAAGTATATCAGAAATTATTTTTAAAAATTGTAATTGCCTTGATGTGGGAAAGTCTGGGCAGGTATTTATATGCCTTCCTACAGAAAGCAAGAGCTTCCAAGGAACATAGAAGTGAGAGTCTGGAGCAGAAAGAAAACAAATCAGAGAGTTTTGTAGAGGGCATCTTGAGCTGTGAAGAGAGATTGCAGTTTTGAGCTACGCCAGTCAAGACTGCTAATATTTTCCTATTTTCAATAAACTGCTAGTCATAAGTAATGAATTTATTGTAACATGAGAAAAAGCAGAAGAAAGATGTTTAGGAATATTGCAGCAATTAGCTGCTGGTGGGAATGCAGCAAGTGCTGAGCAGATAGAGAAGGAGAGCATGGACTGGGAGGAGGATCAGGGCATGGGAGGTCTGGTGCAGAGAGAAGAAGAGAGGCACATGAGGGAAGCAGCTCCTGTCTCAGCAGTGCTGTTGCTCCAGATGAGGCTTTGTGGCCTTGGAAGAGTGGACAGTCCCTGTCTGAGGGGCTGTCACTGCAAGGGCAGGAAGCAGCAGCTTGCCAGCAGTTACTTCACTAGTGCAGACAGCACTGAGGGATGTGTTTCATACTGACTGCTACACCTATTTGGCCAAACTTTCTGGGTTTTCACTTTCAATAGATTATGGTTACATCAACTAGTTGGCATTTGTGCATGGAAAAAAATTAGTTCATTAAACAGGATTTAACACTTAGTTTATTTTTCCCTAGATTTCCAGGTTCCTGTGTGAAACAGTGATTTATTAGCTACCTGTCTAAATCCAGGCCTTGTTCCTGTGAGCTTGCTAAAAAATCACAATCATTTACATCTGTACAAAATATTTAAAGAAGTAATAATGGTCAAGCACAAGAACTTGAATTGTTGATAGAATTTGGATCATCTTAACAGATGATAAAAAACGCATGTGAAACTCTGTTTCAGGGTGTTTGTCATATTTTCTGGCAAGAATTCACCAGCTTAGAAAGACCAAAAAGGAAACTTAAAGGAAGTATTTGTCTAATTATTGAACCAGAGAACTGTCTTTAGACAGTTTAGAAAGATGAACACTGGTAGAGAGTATTTTGTCTCACCTTATTGAAGATGCTTACAGCAGATAACAAGAAACATTAACTAAGACAACTTAATTGTGTGTTTGACTGTAAGTGAATTCAGAATGATTCACTTGGAAGTAGACATCGGTATATTAAGCATTTAACACTATGTGAAATGAATCCTAATTTAAATGATCAGAGGAAGGCCTGGAAAGGAAAAATTCCAACTATCTGAACATTTCAAACCTTCACTGAAGACACAATGAAGAAGTTCACCACAGGTCTAGTTCAGGTACTGAAAGGAAACCAATAAAATGGGAGAAACTTTCTATATTTGTAGTTGTCACTTTATATATTTATTCAAATTTATACACACACACACACATATATAAAACATGATAAATGAATTTTGTATAAATATGTAAAGTAATGAGAACACTAAGTGGCCAGCATTTATTAAATACTTTATTAAATAAAAATTCAGA
This sequence comes from Leptocoma aspasia, assembly GCA_013399835.1. NCBI lineage: Eukaryota > Metazoa > Chordata > Aves > Passeriformes > Nectariniidae > Leptocoma > Leptocoma aspasia. The sequence continues at coordinate 2,885,829 of VXAX01001641.1, read as the reverse complement.
ATTTTTGAATAAAAATTCAAAAATTTTTGTCATTGAAGAATTTTATAGACTAGTATTTCCAGGTTGTATATCATCAGGACCAACACTACTTCATGATAGTAAGCAATTGTCTGATTTATTTTTACTTATACTCTGCTGATATTTATCCAGAAATATTAAAAGTACACTGTACTGTATGGAGTGTGAAAAAACATGGGAAAAAGAAAGAATATCAGCTTAAAAGAAATCTAAGCAAAAATATTTGCAGACAACATATGTAAAATAAATGTATACAAGAGACTGATATGTAGAGAAAATACAAAATGGCTTAGCAGATCTGTCATAAAGCTTTTAATGTTAAGCTTTGTTACAATTTGTCCATGATAGGGTTTACATAGCCAAGTGTATCCATATAGGAAAAGATGACCAAAATTTTAACCAATGTACAGCACAGAAAAGATCACACTTGAAGCCCAAAATCTCAAAATAGTAGAAATTAATTTCTAAATTAAACAACATTAAGCTTTCTAAAATTGTTTGCATTAAATTTAATATTTCAATACAGTAAATCTACTACAGAAGATTGGTAGAATGCTTTGGATACTTTAGGATAATTAGATACTTTAGCTGACAATAAAACAAGAGGAGATGTTTTCAACTATTCAGTTGTGTGAGCAGTTACCCTAAGATATGAAAATTATCTTCCTTGCAAAGTTGGAAGAAGATCTCATTTTGAAAATCAAATGCATTTGGAATTCCTCCAGCAATGCAGCACACTGGAGTTATGAGAAGAATTGATGAATTTGTTCAGATATTTACTGTTTGGCTGGCCTAGAAGAGGCATATAGGTGATGCAAAAGTAGAGACAAGTAATGTGTTATGGGCTTCAACTGAAAGTAACAAAATATTTCCATGCATACAGCTTTGACAAAATTTTATAGATATACACTCTTATACTGTAATGAGCACACAGACAAAATATATTTGTTTCTGAAGTGAAGCTGAGCAGGATAAAGGAAGCCATTGCATTGCTTTTTTTATGGGATTTTGATACGGTAGGCAGTTTCGAAAGAGTACAGCTCAATTCACAAGACTGTGAAGAATGGTAAAACCAGCTAGCATTGGCTGAAGGCCAAAGCAATTAGCTAATATTGATAATTAGAAAATTAAGCAATTAGTTAAGAATGTTACGACGAGCTTTGCAGGGTTGTTTTTGCTGGAAACAGAAACTCATGCCAAAAGAGCTATATATTCCTTGGATGCAATTCAGTTCATTCATGGGGAATGTCTATACTGCCTTGTTTCTAGCCAATAGATTTCATTCATAAATGTTTATTCCTCGTGGCTAACTAAGCAGCCCTGACATTTGTATTGGTGCCATGGAAGTGAAAAATTGGGATTTTGATTTCTTATGTGATGACTAATTCATCACTCTAAGCATATTTGAACATGAATAAAGATGAGAAGCATTATTTAGCCAGTTTTGGGGGTTATATTAATCTGGCAAAATCTACAAGTTTGCAATTTTCTTCCCCAACCCCAATTTATTCTACCCCATGGTATGTCAAGTATATTTTATTTATCCGGTAATAGCTGAAAAATGCTGAAGAATCGTAAATTGTGTACAATTTTCATAGGAAAACTTGCTTCTATAACTTTTTTTGCAGAAAATTTCCTTGCACTTTGTCATGACTTAATGTCTTTCAGCCTGACAGATGTTTGAGGAAAAGCTTTCTTCAATTTGTTCCTTTATATAGAGCCACTTATTCCAGCTCCTTCTAAATCCTCAAATAACACCCTGCCTCTTCCTATCTTTGTTTTATGCAAGTGTAGAGTAAGTAGAAGTACTGTCTAACAGTTTAAGCTCATCTAAAATTGTGAAACTCATACCTAGGATGAAAAATCAAAAGAGGTGATTGTGAAAAGTAGTACCAAAAGTGCAATATGATGCAAATTGTTCCGAAGTGAACTGTATACTTCACAGTAAAATTATAACTATTAAAACCAGTAAAGAGATCTAAATTGAAGTCAATTATTAAAGAAAAACAAACAAAAACCAAAGAAACAAAACAAAAAACCCAAACCAAAACAAACAAAAAACCCCAAATTAACTGTTGCAGGGTAGCAGTTTAGCTAACAAATGGTTAATAGTCATCTTTACTCTTTAACTTCCATTTAAATTCTGGATCATCCATGTAGAGCAACATTATAAAAGAAACAACTGAATTGAACAACAGCTAAGAAATGCTGAAGAGAATGTCTTTAATGCTTTGCAAAAAGGTACATTGTTAGATAACATCAATCAAAAAGTAAAGAAATTGAAAAGAAAAGCCTTAATCACAACTGAAGATAAAACAGACAAAATAATTTTCATAGGTGTTCTTCTGTAAATTCCTCCAACATGGAACCTTCCCATGGGCTGGAGGCATGGGTCGCTTCCACAGAGTGCAGTCCCTCAGGAATGAAGTGTTCCTTTGTGGGTCCCCCATGGGGCCACAAGTCCTGCCAGGAACCTGAACCATGGGGTCACAGTTTCCTTTGGGCATCCCCCAGTTCCAGCAGGGGTCCTACACAGGCTGCAGGTCCACGTGGACCTCCCTGGGCTGTAGGGGCACAGCTGCCTCACCATGGGCTGTCTGCACCATGGGATACAGGGGAATAGCCGCTCTGATGCCTGCAGCACCTCCTCGCCCTCTTTATTCCCCAGCCTTGGTGTCTGCAGGGTTGTGTCTCACTCCTCACTTCAGGAGGCTGTTGTGGGACATCTTTCTTAAATAAGTTATCCCTGAGGTGCTGCCACCATCACTGATGGCCCTGCAGTGAGTCTGTCTTGGATCCACCTGGAATTTGGTTCTGTTGGACATGGGGAAAGCTTCTCAAAGAAGCCACTCCTGTAGCTCGCCTTGCCTCGCCTTGTCTCTCCTTGCCTCCCCTGCCTCTCTTCCCCTCTCCTCCCCTCTCCCCCAAACAGGACATGAACAACACAGGACTAGAAGGGACTTGAGGAGGTCACTGGTGCAAGGTATGCCTCTAGGGATGAACAACAATATTTATGTGATTTTTAGCAGATGCTCAGGATGGAATTTATAAAGATTCATGTAAGATTTCACAGCTTCCCCAGGCAATTCCAATGCTTCCCTAAGCTTGAAATTACTAAAAGGTTCTCTGATATCTAAACTAAATGTTATTTAATGCAATGTAAGCAGCTTAGTGCTTGTTCTGTCTTCCGCAGTTTCGCTGAACAGACAGACAGACATTCCCTCCTTAAAAATCCTTTTATAAGTTTGAATTTTTTTGCATGTCTTCTGAATTTTCCTCCATTTTAACGTAAATAGTTCAATTGTTTAACATATTTATTTAATATTATTTTATATTATAAACATCTATGTACTAGCATACAAAAACCACAAAAATATTGTCTATCCATGTATGACAGACTATAGCACAAATTATATTGATAACAGTATTAATCTACAGTGTTTCAGACTTGGCCTCTTTTCTGTTGAAATTACATGCATTTCATGAAAATCAGTCATAGAGATAACACGTGTCTTATACTCAAGAACTTATCTAACATTCAAGATGCCTCAAATAATGTTTGAGGCCCATAAATGGCAGAGGATAGAAAAGAAGAAGAAAATCGGAAATAAATAGACTTGTGTTATCTGGCTATGAAAACCTCTCTCAAGGAGACTGAGGTAATTAAGTTAATCAAGAGCTGAAGGGGCAAAAACTGCTATTGTGTAGGGGCTTAGCCAGTTAGAGAAGTCTTATGCCTCTGATTGTCTAGGTCAATGAAGGTCTTTTAATTGGCAAGGTCCCAGTGAAGCAAGGAGTGCACACAAGGAGACAGGGAGTAGAATCACAGAATCATTTAGGCTGAAAAAGGCCTTTAAATCAATGCACCCAACTGTAAATCCAGCACTCGGAAGTCCACCAATAAACCATGCTCCTAAGTGCCCCATCCACATGTCTTTTAAATATGTCTAGGGATAGTGACTTGACCACTTTCCTGGGAAGCCTGTTCCAATGCTTTACAACCCTTTTGGTAAAGAAATTTTGCCTAATATGAGTGGTTGTCAGCATACAGAAATTCATAAATTCCTTTAACCTCCCTTTGCTGGTGTCTCTTCTGGTCTATTTAGTTCTACAAATAAATTTTATGTCACATTCTAAATTTAAGAGGAAACTCTCTACATATGTCTAAGATTCATTAGGATGTGGAAACTGTTCTTTGCTGATTTTCATCCTGAATAGAAGCTGAGGTTTTATTAAACAAGGACTGAAGTTCTCTATTTTATTTCTGTGACAAAGAATCTAGTGAAGGACTGTAATTTTGACAGTGTTAATGCTTCTGAAATTAAACAAGATATTTTAAAAGTTACAGGGCACAAAAAGGAAAGAAATGCAAAAAGTCAGGAAGGCATGAAAGTGATGCTATAAGATTTATTTTTTAAAAATCATGGAAAAAAGAGAAAGAAATTTAAAAATTCAAATGAGAGTTTGATTTTAAAAATCACACAGTATTTAGAAGACAAAAATAGATTCACTTTTGCAGCAAGAGGAATTGACATGAATTGCAGAGGGGTTTTTATCAATATAAGTAGTGCTTTTTTGTGATTCTCCTTCATATGCCCTGACTATTCTGAGCTCTAACTTACTTCTGCCTGTACTCAATTCCTTAGGAATAACAAACTCCAGCAATCAGCTCCCTTTGTCTCTCACTCCTTTTTCTGCTTTCCTGAATGCTGTACTATATCTTCTTGACTGAGTAGCTTCCTTTTCTCTTCTGGCAGAGAATGAGATATAAAAGGAGTTTTGCTGACTACAAGTAGGAACCAGCAATCTGTCAACTTCTTCACTGCTGCTCAAGGCAACAATGAAGGTTACAAGATCTTTACAAACAAACTTTCTGATTTTTTGCCCAAGTGATAGAATTAACATGCAGACAAGAAGCCCAGGAAAGACACACAAGTTACTCCTCCTGCACCACAGGCTTTACATGTTAGTTTGCCTATTTTTATGTTAGAGCAGCTGTGTGAACCTACTCAGGTTCTCCTACCTTGTCAATAATTTTAAGCAATAGATAAGTTAAAATATTGGCATAAGGCAGAACAGAAAGTGTGGGGATCTTGAGAAGAAATATTCTATGGAATGTATTGGGGGATTAGAATGAGGGACAATATCTGCAAGGCCATTGTTCTGTATCAAATGTTGTTTAGTGTTCATTACCATGACCTGGTGACAAAGGTGAGTTAGACAGCTCATCTTTGAGGAGAGGGGAGAGAAAGGTTGCTTCTCTACATGTAGTCTGAGAAGCTGGTAGGATTTTATATTCACTGTCACCTAAGTTTCCAATGGTTTCTGGTCAACATTTAGGAATGTCACACTCCACAGGTTTACACTCACTTTGAGAGAGAGCATCTATGACACTGAGACAATTCTGTGTTCTTTACACTGACCTAGATCATATGTGGATAATGCTGTCCCTGTATTAAAACTAAATTTGCTGGTGCAATTTCTTTTACCAGACTTTTGGGTTTGAAGTGTATTGAGCTCTTGAGTTTACTGTGAGGTTCACTCATTTAACCACTTCTTCAATTAGTAATATATTAACATCATGTGGCATGTGAAATCAATTTGCTTGATTTTGCTCTGGGCAAAGATCAATACTGTATGTAATGGTATATGGATTCTCAAGAAAACAAACAAAAAAAATCCTAAAAAGAATTAGTCAATACTGTTAACTGTTATTCTCATATATTAAAATTTATGTGCAGAAAAAATCAAACAGGATTTTAAAATTGATGGTTTTATTGAGGAAAAAAGTGTTATTCTTTTTGATGGTGCATATAATTCTCATTGTGGCAGGATTTCTGAGAGACCATAACTACTAAAATATGAAATGCAATTTTCTGAAAACATTAGTTGATGAGAAACTATAATTTGCAAAATTTCAAGAGATGATCCAGTGGTCATCAATGAAAGAGAGAAGATAGGAAAAAATGTTTTATCTTCCTAAGTGATTAGGAATTTCCTTCTAATTAATTCAAACAATATTATTAAAAATTGCTGAACTGGACCAACAATTTCAAAGTAAAATAAAAACAACTTCAGGTTGTTGATAATGTTCATTCCCTTAAAAAATTCAACCTACCTCTGCTCAAGAGTGTGTAATATGAAATATTAAAAGTTTCTTCTATAATGTAAGAATTACAAAATAAAATGCATATGGAAGGATGAAAATAATAGCTTTTTTTCCAAAATAATTAAAAACATTCAGTAACAACCTCTGAAAATAACCTAAAAATAACCTTCATCTGGTTTTTTTTCAGTCTATATCCATAAAATTATGAAGCACAGAAATTCTGTTTGGGTACTCTACTGAAAAAGAAAATTAATTAGGAGAATAAATAATAATTTATGACTAAATATTTCTGTGTATAAGTAACCTGGTTTATTCAGTGATCCAGATAACAAATCAGTGATCAGAAATGTGCAGTTAGAGGTGACAATATGACTTTTGACATATCAAATCCTTTAAACTTAACTAGAACTAAGAAAAACTTTATGCATTGTCACTATACAGATACAGATTTGGTCACAGAAATTAAAAGTAGTGGCATTACATCTTTAAAACAGATGTTATCAAAGGTGAAGGTGAAGATGAAGAAAGCAGCATTATCTTTAATAAACTTTTATGCTTTAAGCAACAGTATGTAATGCTGTAAATAAGCAATATAAATAAAAAACAATGTAAATAAACAATAAGTACAAAGAAAAGGTACATCTTGTCTCTCAGTTGCTAACCACTAGTGGTTAACCACTTGTGGTAGCTTACATAGTTTAGAATTATGAAACAGTATTATTTTTCTGAATTACTTCTCTGAAGGATGCTTTCCACAAGAGACTAAGAAAGTGTAGTCTCAGGGACAGTTGTTGGTTTTCTTTAGACTTCAGATTTTGTGAAAACTACAGCATTTGGATGAAGTAGTTTTAAATTACCACTTTAAGCACCTCATGTGAAATTGAAATATTATTTCACAACTGCAAAAAAAGTATTTTCAGTGAATTGGCCATATGAACAGTTATTGAACATATGTCTGCGTGACTGATTCTGTCACAAGGCATAAAATTCACCCAGTAATTCCTTTATGTGGCTTAAGAACTGCAGCTGAAATAAATGGTGTATTCAGAGATACACAATTTCACAATTTAATAGCTTCAAAAATGGAAGGGAAGGAGGTGATGGGCTTTATTTCACCATTTGATAAAGTGCTTAATTTATTGAAGTCAGCTTTTGTTAAAATTGTGTGTGATATATTCCTATTTGCAGTTGCTAACCTTGACCTCATGTTATCTGACACTCAAAGGTTACAGGCAGCTCTGACTTCATGATTTTGCATCACTAAATCCATATGTAATGTCAGATATTTTTACCGTGACATCACACAAACAGATCACACTAGCTGGTTGACTATGGAGATGGTCCAAGTCTTTTCCTGTATGTCCTAAAATGACTGTTCTTTTCATATTTAAAACTAATCATTTTCTTTTACACTTGCTTTGATATTAAAAGAAGATAATCTAGATAAATTATCTCATTTGGAACACAAAAACAGTAACCTGTCTTTCTTCCTATAAAACCCTCTGTTGAATTATTTTTAGAATCCATAAGCACTGAGTAGCATTTTTTTCTAATACTACTCTTTGCTATGTTTGGCATCATTTTGCTGTAATCCACCTGCAGGGATCCTTTAACAAGGAACCTAGTTGCCACACCTCAGAGGTGGGTCAGAACACCAGGCTGAGCAGTTCATTCCTGAAGGGCAGCATCCCATGGAAGGGACCCCTGCTGAAGCAGTTTGTGAGGAGCTGCAAGTCGTGGGAAAGACTCCCACTGGAGACGTTCATGGAAGGCAGTCTCCCGTGACAAGGCTCCATCAGGGGCAGAGTGTGAGTTCTCCCCCTGTGGAAGAAGCATCAGAGGAAATGTGCAAGCATAACACCCGTTCCCCTTTTTCCTGTGCCAGCTGGGCAGAGAAGATAGGGAAGTGAGAATAAAGTTAAGCCTGGGAAGGAGGGAGGGGTGGGGGCAAGGTGTTTTTAACATTTGTTAATGTGTTAATGTTACTTCTCATTATCCTACTGTGATTTAATTAGTAATAAATTAAATTAGTTTCACCAAGCTGTTTTGTCTATGACAGTAGCTGCTGGGTGATCTCTCCCTGCCCTTATCTCAATTTATGTATCTTTCATTATATTTTCTCCCTCCAATCCAGTTGATGGGGGAAGGGATAGAGCAACTTTGGTGGTCATCTGGTGTCCAGAAATGGAAAACACCATCTAAGTTTAGAATATTCAACTCATTAAATGAAAGATAATCACTTTACTCCAAAAGAGTTTCAAACTACACCATGTTTGTAGACTCCTCAGCTTTGTCTATTAGAGTTACTTCTGTTAGCTACCATCTGTACAGTAACTTTTCATTCCCTATAATTTAATGAATAGTCTGCATATTCCCTCTTCTTTCTCTTATCTTTCTTTCCCAGTCCTATGTCATGGTAGTTTAACCTCTATCTTTCTTCTAACCTGATTTTTTTTTCCTTTTTGGTAACAGCAATACATTAGTTTTTCCTTTTCTTTTCATTATAGGGCCATGTACCTATTAAAAATTTTTTTAAAAATTTAAAAAAATATGCTTATGGAAGTCTAAAATTTATGCCTCAAATTCATCAATAAATACATATTTTTGATATGAAAACAAATCCTAAAGTTCAAATGGTAATTAGAAAAACTAGTGTAAAGCAGTCAGAATCAATGAAGTGAGTTAACAAATCACAGTTCGAACAGTAAAGACACTAAAACACTTAAAATTTACCTCACAACAAATAGAAAGAAAAATATTTCAATCAGCTAGATATCTTTAATCAAGTTCCCTCCCTAATCAAAGAAACCCTTCAAAGGCATGCTGAGTCAGGCACAGCTCATCATGAATAAAAGTTTTCTGCTTTTCCTTTTTTTTCCCATTATTCTCCTTTTCACACCTGGGAGCCTCAGTAGTATTTTAATGTTTAATGGTGATGGTTTCTCCCCATTCAATAACTCCATTTGAATAATGGTCTGCATAATGCTACAAAATGGAGTATGGTAATGTTGCTTTATCACCTGAGGCAGTAGAGTTTGCTTTTCCAAAGAAAGAAATTTTCGTTGGACAAGCAACATAATAAAGTAAATTCCTGAACTCCTGCAGGGCGCTTGTATCTATTACACTCATGACATTTTAACTGAAAGTGTGTAGATCTAATTAGTCAAAAGCAAAAGTGTAAGCAATACTGATTTATGAATATTTCCCACATGTAACACTACTTGTTTGGGCAGGATAAATTGTTACTTGTATAATTTAATCTCTGTGATTTCTTAGTGTTCTTTTTTCATAAAAATAATAACCCTATTTGTTAGAACTGAAAATTTCCAACTGCAGATATCTGAAAAACGTATTTTTTTCTACATGTATATGTACAGATGTCTACGGTTGCTCTGGGGACAAGAAACTCCAGGCTCAGGGGTCTTATATAAGAGGAATGAAACTGGATCAGCTCCTGACTGAAGATTGCTTATGATGTGAAAATTAATGCTAGCTAGTTGCCAGTCATTCATCTGTTCTTTTACAGATTAATTTCTGTGATCTCTAGCCCCAAGCAAGCCTGAGAGTATTACAAGCATCACAGTCTTGTAGGCCGGCATCCCTTTGAGAGTGAGATATTTTTAATCATTTTAATTGCCTTTCCCTTGACCTTTTCATTTCTGCCATAGCTGCCCTGAAATACACCAATATTCAATCAATATTCCATGTGCTGGTACCTCATAATTTTTATTTTGTCATCTCTTTATTGATACCTTCATTTACATTTCTGCTTAAAGTTTGTAAGTTTTCTTTTTATACCGTCTTGTGACTGTGCCAGCATGCTCACCAATGTCTAAACATCTTTCCCTGAGTTACCACCACAAAAGATGGATCATAGAGCCAAAGACATAAAAAGGGAATCTGTAAGAAGAAGGTCAGAAGACGACTGGTTTTGCTCACACCAGATTTGTAAGATGTGTTATTCACTTTTCTCAAATAGCGAGTGATAGGATGAGGGGAAATGGGCTCAAGTTGCATCAGTGGAGGTTGAGATTGGAAAATAAAGTTATCTTAAAGACCATTGTCAAATGCTCATTGCAAAATATTTCTCTTGGGAAAGAAAACTTTTAAAGTGGAAGGCAATGATTTTTGGAAATTTTTTGCTTCCAAAGAACACAAGACAACACTGAAACATGGAGTGTCTCTCTCAAGAGTATTAGACACAAGAGTTTTGATTTTTTCAAATGACTTTGCTATTTCTTCTTTGGAGAATAATTCTCTGTTTCTGTATTTGAACCACATAATCTACCTTCTCTTGGCTCCATGTACAATAGTAAATTACAGCAAATCTATTACAAGTCACAAAAAAATCAAACAGAATACTTTATAAGAGAAACCTCCTTAGCTCACTCCAAATAGAAAATTTAGCAAAATGAAGGGTGACAGTGACACAGAATTTTGCTTTATGCATTTATAAAGATTTAGGAAATACTATTTTTTTTCAAGTTTCATCTTGTTTGTAAAATATATTTGTTCTTTATGATGTAGCAATTTTTGTATACCTTAAAATTTCAAAACCACATAGATAGTTGGATGAACTTAATGGTAAAAATCAAACAGAACCAATCTCTCTGATGAATTAAACCTCTTTTTATATGACATAATTCATTCTACAGACCTCTGTGAAAAGTAATCTAAGGCATAACAATTTAGGAACATATTTTTTAAAATATGAGAAAAGCAACCGAACTTGTTATCTCCTGGTGACTGAGAAAATCAAAGTGCAGCCTTTAAAAATGCCAAATTACAACAAGGGAGTACAAATAACAGGTTACAATGGAATAATGAAGGATAATGAAAAATGTGACGTACAAACCAATCAGTGCAGAAGCAACGAGAATCTTCAGCAGCTCCACAATTAGGAGGGCATAGAATGGCAAAATATACTCATTACTAAATCTAAAAAGACAAAAATTAGGTTGCATGTTTGAGGTTGTCTTCCTTGTTATTCTATCACTCAGTAAAAACTGTCTGTTTATTGAGCCTAAAAAGTGAATGAAAGTGACAATGGCTCACTCCTAGAAAAAACAAAACAAAACACAATCAAGATCATATGAAACTGATAGTTATTGAGCTCTTTAAAAACATATTTTAAAGCATCACTTTAAAATCAAACTGCCACTTCATGAGTAGCAACAATTTTATACACGGTTTTCATTGCCATTCAAATTGATTGTTGTTTCATGTTGAAAAAAAATGTAAGTAGTGTTTCAAGCCTGCAGAAAACACCACAATCATTCATATTAAGATGACAAGGCTGTGAACTGCCTCACATTGCCTCTTAGTATTTTTTTTTTTTTATTTTTCATGCAGTTAAACACACTCTATTACCTCTAATGAAACTTAATGTTCAATTGGACACATGAAATGTATCTGGGTATGAAACGTGTAATAAAAAATGCCCAGAAAAGTGGTTAAGGCAACTTTTTTTTGGTAGCTATAAGGAAGATAATTGCCTCTTCCTGTTTTGGGGGATTTTTTGTTGTTTGTTTAGTTGGTTGGTTGGTTGGTTGGTTGGTTGGTTTGGTTGGGGTTTTTTGGTTGTTGTTTCTTTAGTTTTGTGGGTTTGTTTTTTTTTTTTTTTCACCACAAAACAATATATACCCTTTCAGGACACTGTAGACCTACTAGAGAATCTGGTCTGATGGCACAATTCATTCCTTGTTTGCACTGCTCAGTGAATACATCAAAACTACCTAGGGCCTAGGCATAAAGGGGCTTATTCAAACTTCACATACAAGTGTGTCCCTTGTAGAAACTGCTGACTCTAAGAAATGCATTTTGGCTAAGCAGGTAAAATGTTTCACTAAATTAGATAAAATGCAATTTTTTCATTTCAGATGGCATTGTTGTTTGATTGCCGCTATATAAAGAAGTAGAAACCCAGTGATTCATAAAGTGAAGAGGCAGAGATTCATATAATTCTATACGTCCTGATATCTCAAGTGAAGTTTCTGTCTTTGTAAGAAAATAAATTTACCCAAAGTGAGCTTTCTAGTTTTGTCAAATTATAGTGTGGTGGTTTAGTATTTGTTCATTTGACATATTTAACATAACACTGGAAAAGCTGCTTCCAAATTCAGCAGAGTGCCAGTGGGATCTCATAGTAAAAGGTACAAGTATTTCTTTTTCCTGGAAATAAACTACAGTAAATATTCTGGAAAAATTATTTTATCATAGTCAAACAAACAAACAAAAAATCAATAGTTCCTGTATTTGACTAGAATAATTTCCATAATTGTCTTAAGTTTCTTAAGAAAAATAATAAAAATAAATCAGTGTACATTGATTTTTAACTTTCATTATTAGATTATTGAAATATTAGTGCAATCCTTTTCATCTATTTTTAAAGCAGTAGCAAGACTTGCCACTATTTAGATGTAAAAGAGAATATATTGCTAGCAAGATTTTTGATTTGTGAATTGCATTAAGCATTGACTTATTTTTCCCAAACGCAATTAAGATTTTGAATTTAGATGCTTTTCCTCTTATAATAACAAGATGTACAGGAATAAAGAATGACAAAACCAGTAGGCCAGACGATAATTTGGCCTGGCTATTTGATATCATAATTTTCTGCAAGTGATCTTGCTGTGTAGGATACAGTCTCTTAAATAAGAATTGTACCTTCCTGCATTGTCACTGTTGAGACAGACACACCACACACACACACACTTGTGCAGAGACAACAATGGCTACTTCTTTATTACAAGTTGTTCTCCAGTTTTATACCCTTAACAAACGTGATCTTAAGTCATTATTTATATCAAAACAGCTCATTATATTCATTGGACAAAGCAATAGCTTATTGTATTTTATTGGTACAAAGCAAGTAACATCAATAATTAATTGGCAAGAGTTTACAACAAATTATTTAGGCACGTATGGTGCTCACTAAGGCACGTATCCTCTAACTGCAAATATCCCTTATGTGTCTATTTTATCAGTTTCCATGCTAATGGCCTTGCTTTCTTCCTTGTATGGATAAACTCGTATCCTATTAATTTCTTCTTCTGCTAACTCAGTCATTTGGCCTGCAGCCCAGTTGCTAAGCCCATCCACACTGTATGACAAAATTAAGATTCTTAAAAAAATTGCAAGTAATATTGAGAGAGACTGCATCCTATTGAAAACACTGATCCCAACAACATGTAGCATTCTTTTGTACTTTCTTTGCTTGAAAATTTATTCAAATTCACATTTGAAATTTCAAAAAAAATACTATTAAAGAAAACATATTTCCTGTTTTCAATGGAGACTACACATATGGTATTTTTTGATGGCTAACTGCTGTAAATATCCATATTGCTATGAGAAGTGGTGAGGACACAGTGCACCATCTCCTTGTGTTCTGGGCTTCCCTGCTGCCTCCGTGAGAGCACTGGACACTGGCAGAGTGGAGGGCAGCAGCAACACTGAACTGTGGCAGCCGGAGAGCCAATGTGGTTCACACTGACCTGCTCTAAACTCTCATGTAAGCAGTAATATTTTGGTTTATTCTGGACTGTGCTTGGAGAGACAATATTCTTTGTTCAGCCCAGCATCAGGAAAAATATGTCTGAGCTGTCATGTTCCACAGTGCTTCTCGCTTCTTTTGCACCCAAACCAGTTACACCTGAGAGAGCCTTACAAACCACGCCTTAGTAATATTTTTCACTATTTTCCACTTTGATGGGCCTTTTGAGAAAAAAAAATGCACATGTACGTATATGTCCAGAGTTTATTGTCTGCAACTTCAACTCAAAAAGTTATTATAACACATCATACAAAAAGAACATTTGTTGCAGACAAAATTAACCTTAAAATTCTCACACGTAGATTGCATTATTTAAAGAGAAAAGGAAATATGACTATATTTTGAAATCCTTCTGTTTTGGCTTACATTTTTCATTGCTTACAGGTTTGTGTTAAGGATGTATTTATAACTGTTCTTGGTAACATTTGTCCCAGAAAACATGGACAGATGAAGGTACAAAGTGGTTTTGGAATTGTAAAATTTGGATGAGAAGAGAAAAGAAACAAACCTTTATGAAACTTGTCAGTGGTAGCATGGGTTTTTTAAGCTTGATATCTGTATCTAAAAATCAAAGTCCCGGTGGATAAAGGTAAAAGTCACTTAACTGACAGAATTCCTGAGTGACTGAAAACTTGCATCTGTTCTTTATAGGTTCATCTTTAAGATTTTTCACTAGAAAACAGCAGTTGAAAAGATTATCTTATAGCAGTACTAAATAATAGACTGTTCTGCGACATTCAAAGGTCTGAGGCTCCCTGTGGAACTAATGACATTTGTGCAGCAAGTGAGGCTGCTTCTGCAAAGGAGGATGGCGGAAGAGGGAAAACGATAGTTTTTGACAGAATGTTAACCCCAAGTTGCCAGATTTTCTAAAAAGATAACTGCAAATAAGAGAGCTCTAATAACACTTCTAATAAAGGACAAAAGTTTTAAATGAATTTTAGACTCATACACTTCCACTGATTTTGATGTTCACAGCTGTCCCTGACACTTTGGAGAGAGGAAGTACAACATTTCTATGCTCTGAAAACAGATCAGTACAACAGTATCTTTCTCAGAAGATATAATAAGCATTTTATTAAGAACATTTCCTTTTGCTTGTCATTATGACATTATAGTTTTTCTTTTCTTTTAAACACGGAAGTTCAAAAGGTTTCTGTGGACTTCTTTGAAGTAAGTATGGATAGCTCAGCCATTAAGCATTGTCATGGCCTCCAAATGAGATCTGTTCCTATATTTAATCTACTTCTATACTGAAAAAATATTAAGGGAGAATTAAATCATGGGCCTTTCTCACCCAGGAGACAATTTGACCTTACATGTCCTGAATGCCCTAAGTATAGGGCTGTGCAGAAAAAATATTGGGAAGACTCTTCCTCTCTCTGTTTGAATCTGAGGAAGATTGCAGCTGGAAACTTAAGACTCAAAGGGAAAGAAGGCAAGTGAGTGAGGATAACTTGCTTGTCTCCTGGAAGAGAGAACTCAGCTGCAGACCTCATGCCTGGTTGTGTTTTACATCCACATCTCTTTGGCTAGCCCTCCTTACTGGAAATCTTTTTTTCAGTGTATAATAGCATAACTTCAAGCCAAGGGTTAAGAGTTTATTCTGATATCCCACAATCCTGATGCTCAAGCCCGTCTCCCTGTGTATGAGAGTAAAATTATTTCAGAGCAAGATGGGTCTGCTGAGGAAAATTGGCACCAAAATATTTGTAAAAGTCACTTTGTTCTGCTGCTTTCTACCACCCACTGCCTGATGCAGCTGTTTGTGAGGACCAGCACAATGGCTCGCTTTGTCAACTTCTTTAGGGATTTAAACAGAATTGGGCAGCTATCTGTCTAAAGTCATACAACAAGAGAACTCAGTTGGAAGAAGAACATTATCTTCTCAACAGGGCAGCTAAATCTGAGTTTAAGCACTCAGTCAATTTCTGCCTCAAGAAACTGGAGACTTATGCAGTGTTAGAAGTAGATGCTCTTGATTACTGTCTGAATCCCTGAACCAAGAGCCCAAATTCCCAGCTGAGAAGTGTTTCCCAGGGTTGCATTTAGCCCCATGGGCAGGTAGCATTTCTTACCTGCACTTGCTATGTCACCTCAAAACCTGCTCAGTCTTTCTCACTCTAAACAAAGGCATGCAGAGAAACTAAGACTTACACCACAAAGGTTTTAGAGACTTGACAGTATTTCTCACTAAGATTACAAAAGAGATAAAGAGAGGGATTTACTGTGCATTAGTAATAATATGGCCCTTCAAGGTCAGCCTGTACTCTGAAAAACTTTTAATGAAATACTGCATACTGTCTAGCTAGCAGAGTAACAAGGTATGTTTGGGCAAGGGACCAGAATTTAAATCAAACTAGTCATTATATCTTTCCAACTATATACTCATGTTACTCATGTTAGCTAAAATACAGACCTGGAATAAAAGTCCCTCTGAAGCATAATGTTACATATGTACTGGCTGTACATATTTTCTCTTGTAGCTGTTTACATTTCCAAATGTTTGGTGTAGACAAACAGCTTTTTAGATATACTGGCCTAAGTGATTTACTATACTGAAACTATCCATGCCCTCCTCTTCTCTCGATTACCATATGTGAAAGTGGTTTTTGTCAGCATAAACTTCCTGAACAAACTTTAAATCTTAACTTTCGTAAATGTTACAAAGAAAGTCAGTAATGCCTTGTACTGTTTTGGCTTTAAAGATTCCTTTTTAACTTTGCTTCCTTTTTCTTTCTGAATCCAAATTGACAGATGGAGTTCTCATGTTGCTGAGATATTTAAAATTAAAAGTGGTAAAAAACTTATTCAAATTTTGAAACAAACCAACCCCAAACCTTCTGCCATACACTCCTGTTCCTTTTTCAATAATTGAAGAAATCTTTCTTTTTGTATGGAAATATCTGAAAAAATGCACCTTCTCCTTTTCTCTTAAACAAATACTCTTTTTGTATTGTTTCTGCTCAATACATGGGAAATTAAATACAAATATAAAGGACAGGAAAAAGCAAATTAATAAATTATAAAAATCTTGATTCTTCTTTCTTACTTAATAAAAGCTAGAAGCTAATATTACATAAAACAAAGTAGAATGAAGCAAAGTGGATCCACCATTGATTTGTACTATATCAATATTCTCTGAAAGAATTATTTATGGTTTAAGTGTTTGAGCTGAAAGATGGAGAGTTACGGAGATGAAACCTTATTAAAAATATCCTGCACTATCATGACTGTTACAAACCAGTTTGCTCCTTTAGTATTACTGGTGGTTACCACATCCCACTAGTCTGCATTGCCTGAATCTGTTCTAAGAGCACAGAAAAAGTGCAAATGCAGAAGCTCTTTTTTCACTTCAGATTCCATCATAAGCTCTCACAAAGCCAGTAACACTCCCCACATCTAATGGTTCAGCATTTATTTCTATTACATATAGAAGTGGTCTAGCCGTTTTTAGATTTTTCTTTTTTCTCCCCAATGTTTTCATTACTTGGTAAATGATAATTTGACTTTCTGAAATTTAATCCATGCAAATTTTAGGTGAATATGCCTTTAAGAAAATTTTCCTTTTCTGTGTTGACTTTCTCATTTCAATAAAGTCCTCTGAAACTGAATCCAAATTATTTTTTGTGGCACTTTATAAATGATTCTTAGAATTAGTCCAAAGAAAAAGGCCCGAAAAGCAGAAAATTATGCCACTGGGTTCTTCCAAGCCTCCTACCTCTCTTGATAAATACTGCATCAAAGCTTACCCCATAAGGCAAACAGTTTCCCTGCTCTTGAGTGCTGTGGTTTTAGTTTGTTTTTAACAGTTTCTCAATTGAGTCTGCCAGCAGGCCCATGATCTATCCAGCAGTGATAACAGTGTGCAATACACAACCTTTTCCTACACAGCTTCCCTGCCTCTCTTTCTGTGTCATAGCTGTCTCTGTATGACATTGGGCAGAAATCCAAGCTTAGGGCTTTAGCCAACTCCAAATTTCAGGTATTATTACTGTACCATTAAAAAGCTTCTAAATTTCAATTCTTCAACAGCTTCAGCATAAAAGACTGCATACTCTATCTCCATCTTTTTAACTAGTCTGTTTCCCTTTATCTCCTCTAATAAATTACTAACAGACACAGACTTCCCTCTTCTAAAGTGCGGTATGCTCTGCTAATTATTTGTATAAAATAAATTGAAAAAGAAAAAATATTACTTAATTATCACTATATTCTGCATTGCTTTAAAATTAGCACTCATTTGCATTGCAGCAGAACCTGATGGGCCCCACAGGGAGCAAGGTATTATTGTGCTTATTGCTATAGGAACACAGAACAAGAATCAATCTCAGTCCTAAATAGCTATTAGCTGCATCAGGCAAAAGGATTGTTCTACCTTGTTTAACGGATGTGGTACCAAAGTACAGAGATTAAACAATTTGCTCAAGAAAATCCATGGCAGAACTGAACCCAGGTCTCTTAAATCTGAGCCAGATGTCCAGTTCTAAAGATGTCCATTTGTCTTCCTTAGGAGAAGTCACATTCTGTAAACATCTGTGTCTTATCTGCTGTCTCAGTGTACCCTGACTCAGCAGAGATTTCCTGTAACTATCAATAAGAAAACCTTTCATTTCTGCTCTCTTCACACATGAAATCTTTGAAACTTCAGGACATTCAGACTGTGGAATTAAAAAAAAAAAAAATTGTAGACTGTTGCCTTTGCCATAGCCAGAGTTTCGTGTCTGACAGAAACACTGGCACAAACACAATTCACATTCATTGCTGTAAACAAGATGTAACGGAGCAGCCTTGCAGCAGCCATGACTGTCACATATCATCATTGCTCTACTTCCATATAATTAATTCCTTGTGAAAGGTACCATTATAATAAAACAATTCAAAATAATCTCCCAACCAGTGTTTCTGCCTGGAAACAACACGTCACAGTCAGGAGAATGGTTTCAGTTAACAACACTCCCCCAGTTCTGTACCAGAGCCAGCAAGCTCTGCATCCATCAGCACTGCAACCAGCCTACCCACAATAATGAGCTTACTGGAAACATCTGTAATGGAAACTGAACCTATAATTTCAAGATATTTTACAAATAGAGCAGGGATAGAAGAACACACTATGGAATATGGGATGTTTGTACCAGAGATACTTGTGAGCTAGTTTATATCTGTATGTATGTTAAGCAGTGGGTCTCCTCAACAGAGAACATTATTGGTCAGGGTGAGTATTCAAGTGTTTTTAAAGAAAACCTGGACTATGGGGCTATTTTCAGAATTTATATTACCTGGAAGCTGATCTCCTGAAAGATGGGAAGGTCAATGATTTAAATTTGTTTATGTTATTTTGGATAAAATCTTCTTTGATACCTCAGTATAAACAGGAATAACATTACGTTTAATTTTTTTCTTTGAGAGTGATGTATTAAAATAGTTTGGTCAGAAATAAAAACATCAACAGAGCTACCCTGCTACTTCTACATGTGGTAGTATATTTCTCTGTGCTCAGCCCTGTACTGAATCATCTATACACATCCTAATAGGCCCCATGGTGTCAGAGGGTTGAGGCATGAAATATGTGATTAATAAGGTCAGTTTGTTCAATCCTTTCCTTCTCAGGTCACAGAAGAGGAAAAAGTTGTCCTTTCAGACTTATAGGGTTTTGAGTAAAATTTCTAAATTGAAGTGTGTTAAATCAGAATTGAATCCTTCCTACCTGAAACACCCTGAGCCCATGATGTTCAGAAGGAAGTTTTACTGCAAGTCATTTTGGACTGTGGCATTTAATAAGGAAAGTCCACCTGAAAGAATTAAAAAATTCAGTGAGCAGAATAGCAAACAGATACAAGCACAACACTGATTTCTTTTGTTAGCCACAGGAAAGACCAGAAAGGGACATCCTTCTGCTGCTATTAATGACAGACTATTCCCCCAGAAAGTTAAGGCATCTTAAAAAATAGGTTTAGAGTACGTTAATGGTTCCTTGTGCAAAGCCACGTTAGGAATTTCCATGCATCTGTGAAAAAAACCACCACAGTATACTTAATTGTGCTAGTCAGTGTAATACATTTAGGTGCAGCCCTAGTGACTAGAGGGTCCTGTTTTGAATCTTTGCAGTTATCTCCAACAGCTCAGACAGCAGGATGATCTGAAGGTTAAAACACTCCATGGGAAGATGGAAGTGCCTCAAGCAGAAGCTGGATTTGAATCTCAGCCTCCATGACCCCATCTCACACTTGCACTGTGATCCACTGGGGAAGGAGCCCCACACTATTGGGTCTCACACCCCTCCATAGCACCTCCATGAAGGAAATGTTTTAAAAGGTCATTCCCGAGTTCTGGGAGTCTAATGTATTTCTTGACTATTTTTTATGCTTATGTGTTATTATTAAAAGGGAGAAAACCAGACAAAATATAAAGCAATGCATTTGCCTAACTTACCAGTGCAGAAAACTCAACATATCCTAACCATGAAGTAATAAATTTACAAGTATGTATATATTAAAAGTTGGATTTATTAACACAAACACCAGTACAGAATTCTGTTTGACTACATAAGGCTGGATCATGCATCATTCATTTGATGGCTAAAAGAAATAAAATTGAATATTATTTTCTGATTTCTGCTATTCAGTCAAATATACATAAACCTTTACTAGCAAAAATGATGGGAAAACCTACTTTATCTTCTACAAAATATTATAGAATTGTAAAAACTTTCTGTACTTCACCTATTTATTTGTTTTACAATTAATACTTCTTTTTTCTTTTTAAACTTTTCCCCAGTGTCTTTCAACTGCAGTTAGAATTTTAAACAGTCATCTCTCTTGAGAGAGGTTGTACTTAATAAAAAACACCTAAATAAGTAATAATTTCTAAAAGAGCTGTTCACATAAGGTCCAGAAGGGTTATAAAGACACTGCGTAGCTCATCATCCAAATTTACTTCTCACAATATATTCGGTAATATTTTTCTTTTGTCTTGCTATGTAGAAAATGCAAAAATAAAAAAATCCTAATATTTTATTCTTTGGAGTAATAGCAAACCATTTTGCTGATTCTTTCCTGTATACTCTGTAGAGGATTGCTCCTCTACACAGGATCTTGCCAGAAACAAGATCTTGGCTCACTTAGTGTTGTGGGAAGTAGGCTGTGATTCTCACATCTGCTTGCAAATTCACAGAAAAGGGTGACTGAAGGAAAATAAAAATGTCTTATCTTTTTCAGCTTATAACTGGATTTCACGAGCCTTGTTTACAGTAGTAAAGCCACTGAAGCTGAAATATGAGTTCAGTTTTGGAAATGTGGAAGTGATGGTCCAGCAGATTTCTCAGTTGCAAAAGACCATGCCTTTCAAACTCCCTGTAGGAAGCAAAACTTAAACATGGAGTGCTTAACATTTAAAGCTACAGTGGGTAAATAAATTTGGACTTTAAAAAGCTCTGCATACTTCCATGTAATATTAAAAGCAATGCATCTTCAATGAAAAGTGATTGTCCATGAATAAAAGGTAATATGAATTTCTCTGGATGCCAATTTTCTCTGAAACCATAAAATCTCTATCAAATGCAGACAAGCAAAGCAAGCTCCTTGCTAAATGTCAAGCAAATGGTCAAGTACTTGTAAACACAAACTGAGGAGGCTGTTGCAATGCAACCATTTGGCATCAGCTACAACCAGCAATGTAAAAAGGTACACAGTTGCATACATACATACATACATGTAAATACTGAAACCACCTAGCTGCTAAAGTTATTTATTTTAATATTTATATGGGCTTAAATAGTGTTACTAATAGGGTTTTTTTCATTGAATTGTCACCTCTTTGGCAGTTACATGAGAAGCTGTTAATGTCAAACAGGTTTAATATATCAGTAAAAAAATCTAACTACATAAAAAATGACAGTTCTTTATTTTTTTTTTCTTTCTATAGCCATTCATCATTCATTCCTTTTGTCAACACTTGACCCTTTATGTCACATTTCCTTTCACTCAGTGTCTTACCTTAACTGGTGATATTAAGTCTCAATGAATTCTTCTGTCTGAGACAAAGAAACAAAATAAAATGCCTGTTAGGTGGGTTGCAGCTTCCTGAAATTTCAACTTTTTCCATGCTCACTCAAAGACAGGAAAAAAGAGAAGTTCAACAAAAAACAAGGGCTTTGTTTTTCAGTGTCTTTGATGATAAAAACAATCTCACTTTCCATTCTTATTCACCCTTTGACTTGTTCTGCCCCTCAACCCATGAGTTGCTACCAGTCTCTTGCTATGTCTTTATTGCACAGATGAATACAACATGTTCATTGGGGCTATCAAATCCTCTCGTAAAATTCACTAAATTTTATGCCAGCAAGTTGAAAGCTTCTCCTAAGCTTCAAGTAGAAGTGTCCCTATTTCATCACCAAATCACCCAGTTCTTGATATGCATCTTAAGCTCTCCATTCCTACTATTCATTATTTTGCATTATTTCGTGAAATATATAAATAGTGAATATTTAAATACTGACTATATAAAAAGTCCGTCTGTCAGAAAGTAAAATCATGACATAGATCATGAGCTGTCTCTAGACTAGTAAATATTGAAGGATAATCAAAGAAGTTTCGTAGAGCAAAACAGCAGATGACAATGAGGCTGGTGAGGGGCTTGGAACACAAGCCCTGTGAGGAATGACTGAGGGAGCTGGGGGTGTTTAGCCTGGAGAAAAGGAGACTCAGGGGTGATCTTATCACTCTCTACAACTCCCTGAAAAGTGGCTGTAGTCAGGTGGGGTTGGTCTCTTTCTCCAGGCACCAACAGACAGAACAAGAGGACACAGTCTCAAGCTGCACCAAGGGAAATACAGGTTGGATATTAGGAAAATGTTTTTATGGAAAGAGTGATCAAGTATTGGAATTGCCTGCCCAGGGAGGTGGTGGAGTCACCACCCCTGGATGTGTTTAAAAAAAGATTGGATGTGGCACCTGGTGCCATGGTTTAGTTGAGGTGTTAGGGCTGGGTTGGACTTGCTGATCTTGAAGGTCTCTTCCAACCTAGTGATAATGATTCTGTGATTCTGTGATTCTGTGATTCTGTGATTCTGTGGTTCCGTGACCTGATGCCCTGTGATACCCACACTATCTGTGTTTCAGGCATTCTACTCCAACTGGCTGAAATGTGGCCCTGTGGACTGAAAACCCATTAGAACCACATTAATTCTTTGAGTACATCTTCTGGTTTCAGTTTCATCTGAAAACAATAAATTTTGCACATTTTAGACTTTTATATGATTGAACCAAAATCAGCAGAATCAGATTTGCTGCAAAAACACAATTCTAATCTGAACCAAAAAGCTAACAGAGCTGAAGGCAGTTTCTCCTCGCATTTTTGTGCATTAGGTGACTTCTTATAGTAAGTTTTGTGATTAATGTTGAACTGCTAGCATTCCTTTAAATATCCTAAAAATATATATATAATTAGCAAGAAAATGAGTAATTCTGAGTGTTATTTTCTTTTTCATTTATTAAGATTTCTAATATCTAATTTCTAATCTAATCTAATTTCTCTCAAAAGACATTTATCACACATTCTGAACATACAACAAAAGTCCCCTAGGAAGTATGTCTGCCTAGTAAAATAGATTTGGAATAACTGAGGCTGAAAATGGCTAGTCTGATATAAAATTTAGTTTTTTCTATAACAAGGGTAAATTTCTAAGATTCAGGAAATCATCATTTTGAAAAATTCTACCTAACAAGAATTTTTAGACTAGGAAACTAAAAAGAAAGCCATTTTCAAAAAAATTAGTTTGGCAGTGACAAGTGGCATTTGTAATTGTTAAACTAGAGCAAGATACAAACTAAAATTCTACATACTTGTTTTCATGGTTTCTCTTGATTTTTTCCCTGTTTTCTAAAGTGTTTTGTTTGTGGTTTTTTGGTTGTTTATTTGGTTTTGGTGTCCTCAAATAAGTTGAAATGGGCTTTGTATTCTACATGTAGGATCATTCAAATGGGAAAAAACCCCAACCAACTAACAAACCAAAAACATCTCACATTACCATGTTTTATTTTAAATTGCAAAAGGTTTTAAAAATGTTCATTTATGCATACAGTGTGAAGTTTAAAACCCTTATATTTTGCTGATAGACTTTTCAGAATTAAATCCAGCAGCTCTAGGGTTGGGTTTAAAAACAAACACCACATCCCACACTTGGATGGAGATTTACCTCTGAGATGATTGCATAGAGAGAAACACAGAAACACACACAGTTTTGAGTGACTGGCTTTCTGCAGATCATCTCATAACACCAGTGTCACAGAGCCTTTCCATAAAAAGCAATTCTGCTTCTATGCTATGATTATTAATACTGCTGTGGGTGGTTACATGAGTTGCAGAGAGATTTTGCTTGACAGTCTCGGAAACTGTGTCTAACATGACTAAGTTGTAGGCTTAAAAGAAGTTGATCAATCTTTTAAAGAGTTCTCAATTTGTTCAAACTTTCAATTAAACTTTGCTTAAGGTAGCTTTTTAAAAAATAACTCTAGAATTTAATGTATTTCCAGGTATGTTTTACACTAGCAATTATTTAACATCAAATCTACATAAACCTTGGAATATATTATCTTATGGTATTATAGTTTTCTCTGCGTCACTGAACTGTGACAATAGACCAGAAGCAATTTCAAAACTGTCATTTTATCAAGTCCATGCTTTGATTTTTGAATATTCCACATAATTTTAGTGATGCATGCTTGTCTAGGATTATCAGAGAAAAAATAGCACATCAAAAATCATTTTAATGGATTTTTCCTCATGTTTTTTTAAGGTTAGAAATAAAATGCTATTGCTTATTAGCACCATCACACAAACATTCGGTGAGGAGTGCTCCTTCCTTCCTCCACTGACTGGAGACCTCTTCCAATTTCATTAATTCTAAACGAAAAGGAATTTTCCAGTCTTATTTCAGCTTCTTACCTAAGTTCAGCTTGCTTTTAGTAGTGATTAAGGACTGATAAAATTATGCGGTTTCAAAGAGTAGGCAGCAGAGAACCTAGAGCGCAGACTAAATACTATAAGAAATAAGGGGCAGGAGAAATAAGACAGAACAGCAATACTGTTTTATATATGGACAGAAGTGAGTGAACATAAATCTGTTTTGAAGTGAAGGGCTGTATAATATCACCATTACCCAAGCACATGTAAACTATTTCTGAGCCATATGGGAAACAGAGAACCTAAAATCCTCAGTCATACTGAAGAGATGTGGTGCTCTTTACCTTCTGCTACTGCAGAATATGAAATATGAGTGCCTCACTAGGAGATTGCTAAATTGAATTAACAATTTTTACCTACAATCAGAGGGTGTCCACACCTATTCTTCATAAAAAGTGGAAGTCTGTCAATATTGCAAATCTACAGGATATACCCAGCTAGTGAAGAATTCTCATGAAGTGAGAAACAAAATCCAGTTAGTTTATATAACTCTATTTAGGTTCATTATCCCACATCTGGCTACTCTGGAATAGGCAGTAGCAGATGAAAGACAACAAAAACTTGTCTAAAAATATATGTTAAGACATTAAAGCCTAAGCACTGCACAAAAATAGAGATCCAGCACAATACATATTCTGTTTGTTAATTCACTCATCAAGCCTTTGTCCGCAGTTTAAAATTCCTAAAATACAGTGTAGATAACACAGCTGGTAATGTTTAATTAAAATATTTCTTCTGCTTTGGTGAAAGTTAATTCTCTTTTGAATCATATTCAGAAACATCTCCTTTGCTGAGAAACAATCAAGAAAGGCAGGATTCCCAAGTGTGCACCCAGTTCCCCATACCTAAGAAAATATAAGAGATTATCTCAGTTTTATTGTCAGGAAATACCACCACAGAAGCAAAAGACTTCAAAGCAGAATAATCAGGGAATAATCCTTTCCTCATGAGCCCCCTTCAGAAGGATGTGCTCAAGTTATTGTAGAATCTGCATTCAGTCCCCAAACACCAATGGGATAAGAATGGAAAATAACCAAGTTTTGCACATTTTAAAATAATCAGAAAACTTCAGTAACTTAACTGGGATAACAGAATTGGAGCTGAACAGTTTTGATGATGTCACTCAGATAGCCAAGTTTGCCAAATTTGCCATTTGCTAATTGCTTACATGCACGTAGAGGACTTTTTGCACAAATAGTTGAAGGTGAGCCTTTGTGGAAATCTGTTGAAAGCAGAAATACCACCTGTTTGAATACCACCCTGCATACCAGAGCCCAAAGAGCAGACAAAGGTTTCTGAACTCGTTACAGGACAGACTTTGATCATCCAACAATATTTCCACAACACGAGCAACTAGTGCAATCAGAGTTTAACCTCTTCCAAAAATTTTCTGAATTGTGCTAGCTGTTCTTTTTGCAGTGAAAAACTTGCTAATCTCTTGCTCACTTAGTAGCAAGGAAAAGGCCAGCAGGTCTGCTTTTGCCAAACACCTACAAGTGTTTTGACATATTACCTCTCACAAATACAAACAGCACAGAAACCATCTCCTCTCTATGTGGCTCCTTAACATTACAGCAAATTTCTCATGCAAAATGATTTAGCAGTAGGACTCTTCAGAGAGAGTGCCTGGATAGAAAAACAGATGATGCAGCAGAAGCCTAGAAACCTTAAAAACAAATAAGATTTGACATCTTTGTTAGATCAAACCTGATGTTAGATCAAAAATAACATTTGTGCATCAGGCTTCTCAAAATCTAGTGAAAAGTGAGGTGTCAGTTTAATTTTCTTCCCAACTCAATCTTAGGTATCATAATTCTGGTTCTTGTGCAAAGCTCAAAGCAAGCTAACACCTAGCTTTAAAAAGAGGCCTTGAATAGGACCTTTAAAAACACCTTGCAACTAATGCTGTTTGCAGTCTGTAAACAGAACCCTACAAACCATCTTGACTTGAAAAAGTATAATGATTTTAGAAACTATTTAAGAAGCTAGAGAAAATTGTCAGAGCAAAGAAACAGAAGCAAAGGAGTAGGTGGCAATCACTTAACTTGTGCATTATAACCTTCAACAAATACTGCTTGAGATTCTTAAAATGCAAGCAAAGTTGTTTTCAAAGAGCAAACAAGTCCTTGATAAAGATTCCCTTTTGTTCCAATCAGCATTTTCCAGATCAATACTCTCCATAAACTGCAAGTTGGTCCTCTCTCTTCCTCACCAGCTACATGTCATTTTCTAAATGACATCAATGTCCCACTAGCAAGTTTCACAGAGGAAATCCTGCCAAACATGGTGAAGATATTGGAAGCATAATCAGCATAAGAAAAGATCTTTATCACAGATATAATTGATTAAGAAAACTATCTATGCCCTGGCATAAACTGGGCTAGTAAAAATATGTTATTCACTGTGATGTTTTATCATTGCAGCACAAGACTCTGATTTATTAAAAAAGTATGCAGACTTAGTGTACTGATCTGGCTGAGCTGGAGTTCATTTTCTCTTAGCAGCCCTCACAGCGTACTTTGCTTTACATTAGTAGCTGTAGGGGTGCTGATAACACAGCAGTGTTTTGGCTACTGCTGAGCAGCGCTGGCAGCACCAGCACTGTCTCTCCAAGATCCTGGGAGGGGGCACAACTGGTCCAGCTGACCCAAATTGACCAAAGGGATATTCCATGCCATATGAATACATATCAGCTCAGATATAAGAGCAAAGGGAGGGAGGAGGAAGGGGGGGCATTTGTCACTTTACAATGTTTGCCTTCCAGAGCAACCACTACATGTGCTGAAGCCCTGCTTCCTGGGAAGTGTCTGAACATCACTCGCAGATGGGAAGTAGAGACTTTTTTGGTTTGTTTTCCCATTGTTTATGCACACAAACTTTCCTTTTTTTTCTTGCTTTAGGAAGCTCTCTTCTCTCAACCTGCTAGTTGTTTTCCATCTTATTTTTCTCTCCCCTGTCCTACTGATGAGCACCTGGCATCTAGCCAAGGTCAACCCTACAGTCCTTTTTGGCACTCAATGTAGAAGCATGAGGGAGGAACTAAAAAGCCTGCAGTGGGTTGATCCTGGCTGGATCCCAGGCACCCATCAGAGCAGCTCTCTCACTCTCCCCTACAGCTGGATGGGAGAGAGAAAATATAATGAAGGGTTCACAAGTTGAGCTAAAGACTGGGAGGGATCACTGATCAAATAATGGGCAAAACAAGCTCAAATTAGAGACATGAAGTGAATTTATTAATAACAAGATCAGAACAGGATAAGGAGAAGTATAGTAGGACCTTAAAAACATGATCCTCCCACCCCTCCCTCCTTCCCCAGTGGCACAAGGAGACTGGGAATGGGAGTTATGGTCAATTCCTCACCTAAGCCTTCTCCCACTGCTCAGGGAGAGGAGTCCTTCCCCTACTCCACCATGGGATCTCTCCCACAAGAGACAGTTCTCCGTGAAGTTGTCCAGCATGTAACTGATTATGGCTCTCTGGGATCTGCTGTTTAGCTGGTTCTCACTCCATGGTTCTCATCATCCACTCATCCAGTCCACACTTCCTGAGTTTGCCTATGAGGATGTTGTGACAGACAGTGTCAAAAGCCTTGCTGAAGGTAGACAATATCCACTGCTCTTCCCTTATCCATCCAGGAAGTTGCTTCATCGTAGAAGGTAATCAGGTAGATCAGGCATGATTTCCCCTTAGTGAATCCATGCTGACTACTCCTGATCTTCTTGTCATCCATGTGGATAGAGATGGTCTCCAGAATTCTTCCAGAGACTGAGGTGAGGGACTGGAATTACACACAACATCTTGTCATGCACCTACTCCATAGTTAATTGATCATTGCTTATCTTCAAGTTAGAATATTAGTCCATACGTGTGTCCAGAAGTTGTGTCATTTCTATTTTCTTATTTAAAAGAGATATTAGACTTTCATCTTTCTTCCCTCAAACACCTCCCTTTGCCCCCTGGGAAGCCTTTCTGTAAAATGTGAAGATTGTAATGAGTTCCTTTTTCCCGGTGATTATCAAAATGTGATTTGTGGCTCCTTAAGCCTCTATAGTTAAAACTACCTGGATATTCTACATTAAACTTTGGGAAATATGTATCTTAAATCTTCAATATACAGGAGTATAACCATTGTCAGGGCTAATTCTAGAAATATGTCCAGATTCTTTGTTAATAGTATGGATTAGCACACAGCATATAGCCTAAACATAACATGAAGAACTGTTATGAACTTTTAAATCAGGGTGTATCTCATTCAAATAACCAGCTTTTGGTGTCTCTAAAAGGTGGTGAATAGAAAGAAAGGAAATTAGTTACTTTTGAACATAAGTGAAACAAAAAAAACCTCCTCAGATTTCACCTTCTATTTATTGCCAAAGTACAATATCTCAGTGCAAGCACTAATCAAATGCTATTCATAAAGTAAAATGTAACCTTTGATTGTTCTACCAGAGGAATGAGAACTCTCTAATTTCTGGATTGTAGGTGCATTATGCCAAGTGTGAGAATAGAGGTCTAATGATAAACTCTTGCACCTTAACAAAAGAATACTCTAACACTGTTGGGATGTCTCAAACTTTCTCCAAGTAGCATGTCATCCCCAAAAAAAAGCTGGGAGCAAGGTAATTAAATCAACTGTCATGAGAGCACGGGACTCAGATTGTATTTATTTAGAATTATCTATATTAAAAAAATAACAGCTTAGTTTAGGTAAGAGTTAAAAAACCCAAACAATTGAGGAATGGAAGCAAGTATATAAAGAAAACCTATGTCAAGAAAAGGTAATTTTGGTTTACAAGCTGTTTCTTTCTGTATTAAGTTCTGTACCTTATCTATCCTCTGAGACCGAAACTAGACTTCCCCACCCCTGATTCAATACTGATAACTATTTTTCACATGTTATTTAAAGATGGACACCCCTCATGCAGCAGAGAGCAGTGATGAGAACGTTACCTGTTCTTTCCCTACACAGAAATTTCCATTTTTTGTTTTACTCATTGTTTATAAAACTTCCCATCTTTTATAACTGGTGGCAGTGTTTCACATAGTAACATTGTCATTTTAAGTTATATGCTTCCTGTTTTGATAGGTAGACAAACAAGCATTCATTTTCTTAAAGCCCATTTCAAGAAAATATAATAAAATTAATATTTCTTGACAGTCTTACAATTTTAGAATCACCTGACTGGGCTCATTTCCTTACTATTACTACTACAAAGACAAAAAATGAAGCACATTGTGAAATTGGGGATTAGGTCCTTAGAAGGAGGACCTTCCTCTGCATTTGTTTTTGGGAAACTCATCATAACAAAATTTTTGAAAGCACCAGTTGAAATTATTGGCTTTTCTTGACCTCAATATCTGACGATAAGCAAGCATCACATCAAGAAAACTAAACTATTTCTCTGAGATTATATAAAATAAAAAGTACTGCAACAGAGAGACATGAATCCAGTTAAAAGAATTTTCTTACAAGTGCTGATTTTGCAAATATAAACCTTGGCTAAAACATAAAATGACATTTCTCATTAAAATAATATTTCATTTTAGATAGACTAACTATTTTTAATTAATAAACATAATATTTGAAGACATTCAAATGAGGATTTTACTGAAATAATTATGAAAGTAGCATTTAGCTGTCTGTCTTTTAGATGTGCTGCTCATTCTGAATAGCAACTGAGTAATTAGAAGTAATGGCTTATGTAGATATCTGCACAGAATGAAGAAAAAGCAAGAACAGATAAGTTCTGTGCTGACCTGAAATGATCACATTTGGGTACATGTTCATCTTATTTACAGATTTATTTATATAACTGAGAGAATACCAAGCTTCAGTTTCAAATTCAGGAGGAATAAGGAAAAGTAGTCAGCATATTCTTAAACCCCCCTTGTCAGAAAAAGCCATATGTTTTCTTTGAACTGTCAATTGAGGGAGCACCAACACATATTAGCTCTCTCAAAATGAAATTCAGGACACCAATTGCAAATGTTCTTTTAAGAAAATGTCTTGGAATTTGATGGAAGTTCATACCTTTCTTTCTTTCTCACTTTGCTTGTATACTATTCCATTTTCTTCCACACAATCTCTGTATTTTAAGCACCCAAATTCCTGTATGGGGGAGGCCAGTCACTGTAAGATTAAGGCTTTGAAATCTCTGTGCATAACCTGACATAGAAAAACAGCTGCTCGGCACCCTCCTATATCTGAATTAAAACATAATGATGCCTTAAGGTTTTAGCTTTTATATTTTTCATATCCTGCACTGCATTAGTGTATAACTCTGAACTCCATATAGAATGTTAGTAAGCTCTCTTCACGTTGTGGTCAGACAAAACAATCCTTCCAGGCCTGAGAACCAAGGACACCCTCTGCCTCAGGCCCGAAAATATAAACAAAAGTGAATTGGGTGGATGAAAGCAAACAGGGGAATATGACTTCATTACCTGAGGCTGTAATTGGACAATTAACCCCTGATATGCAAAGAGACCAAACTTATATCTGTCTGAAAAACCCGTGACCATTTCCATCTTGGGTGTAGCCTCTGGGAGGCTTTTGCACTGCCCGAGGTGTATCAGTTGAAAACCTTTAAGCAATACCCACTTTATTCTCTTAACTCTGGCTAGCCTCTGCTCTAGGTAGCCACTCCAAGGCATCAGTCCAATACATCCCTCAAGCTTTAGCTACTCACAGTTTTTCATCACTTCATTGAAAAAAAAAGGATTCTGGTAACATCAACAATAATTTGTTTAAGGACAAAATATCTGCATCATTGCATTAGAAATTTGAGTTAAAAAGAGCCTTACTAAAAATACACTGTCAGCAGTCCATTCTCCAGAGAAGAATCACAGCTTCTGACTTTGTTGTTACTATTTAATATTGAGAGAAATATTTTATTCCTGACTTTGTTGTTACTATTTAATATTGAGACAAATTCCCTTAGTTTTCCCACTACAGAAATATAAAGGTAAGTAGTCATGTGTGACTCCTTCATTATTGTCAAACAACTAAAGAAGCAAAATCAATACTAAGATTGCAACAACTTTTTGTACATAATTTTCCTGAAAGCAAATAAGGTTAGCTAGTGTAACTAGTTTTCTGCATACTTGAACAATCACAAAAAGAAGACACAAATATACACAAAACCAAAACAAAACAAAACAAAAAAAACCAACCAACCAACCAACAAAAACCCCAAAAAACAACACAAAAACTACACAGACCACCCTGTTCCACTTCCCATTCAACTATTTTTCACTGTCTTGACAGTCTACTGTAAGTCAGTATAGTATCCTTTTTTTCTTTGGTCCAGAGGAGAGAAATTAATGTATAGAAGAAGTAATGTAAAGAGGAGACATACAGAAAGAAAAAAAAATTACAAGGAAAGAAGTAAGGAAACAATAGAGTAATTTTGCAAAAGAAGATTAAATTAGTGGAAGGTAGATATGTCAGTCAGAAATAAAAGCAGAAACTATGACACTCTACTAGCTAAGGAGTCTTTCCAGCAGCAGAACTACATTGAGTTATTCTCAGCTTGGATATTCTAAGTCAGGGGATGCAAACAGGCTCTAGTTCGTCAGGAATCTTGTAAGATAACATGCTTCAAAGCATGTAATATAGATGCTATAATATCTACATCTATAGCATGTAATATCTATGCTATAGATGCTGCGTGTTTATAGAGCTACAAAGAAAGCATATGAAGCATCCTGAAGCATTTTCTTCTTTTCTAGGCAAACTAGAATTTGTATTTTCCCCTGAG
The DNA here is from genome assembly GCA_013399835.1 of Leptocoma aspasia. Taxonomy (NCBI): domain Eukaryota; kingdom Metazoa; phylum Chordata; class Aves; order Passeriformes; family Nectariniidae; genus Leptocoma; species Leptocoma aspasia. Next base: position 2,853,424 of record VXAX01001641.1, on the reverse strand, counting down.
CAGTGTGCAATACTTTACAAGGTGATTAGGACATTTTTTTTTAGAAGACCAAATGACCCTGGGTCTTCTAAATTTATTTATTCAAAATTCCTAACTCAAAGCCTGAATCTAGATTTATAGAAGGTAAGTAATATAGAATACAATTATAATCCTACTGTGAAAATGAGAAAAATATTGTCCATTAGATTAAATCTTTAATCTTTCCATCATTGAAAGTATTTTTTCTCCATAATTCAATTACAGATTTTTAAGTGAAATAATGTTCAGATTCAGCAAGTCATATATCGTTTCTGCTTCCTGACGCCCATCTTGTACTTGTTCTTAAATGTTCCCATTTATATGGTTTCTAGCTATTTATATGGTTTCTAGCTTGGGAATTGTAACTTGCTTACTTCACCATTCATTGTTTTTCAAAACTACACACTCAAGTAATCTTTACATAAATAAATTCATAATTAATGAAAAAATATTTAAAGTGAGTATCGAAAGTATTAAAGTGAGTATCTCCATATTGGAAAGGATGCCTTATGGGCACTTGTACGAAGGTGCTGTTTTCTGATCAAAGGTGAAGTGTTTAAGGGCAGACACACACAATAATTGGTTTTGACTTCAAATACATATTGCTGCAAACCATAGAAAATAATTTCTTTTAAAAATAGTTTTCAGCTGCTTCTTAGTACCTGACAAATGTTTATTCTTCTTTTTTTTTTTTTCCTTCAGATCCATCTGCCCAATCAGGAAGGTCTCAATTCCTGTATTACTTTAGGCATATCCTGCTACTACACCCTTCTAAAACCATCATTCTGATGGCCAAAAAGTTAATCAGCTGTTGACAATGTGTGAACTGCCATTGCTTTCTGAGCCTTTCTCTATGTATTTTTGCCCATAAAGGGCTTTATCAGGACAGAGAAAGAGTAGTCAGGTACAGCAGTGGAGGCTCTGAAAAACAGAGACACAGTGTCAAGGGACAGTGACAAGGGCAAGTATCAAGGGCAGTATGGACATGAGAACTTAAGAAAGGAGGCACTGATTTGTGCCCAGCTATAAAACATCTACTAATGCTTACAGGGGTTTTGTTGTGGGTCTTTTGGCTTTTTTTGTTTCTTAAAGAAGAAGACCCAGAAGCACTCGAAAGCAGTTCTCAGTGTAACAAAGAACAAATAAATAGTATATAAAAAAGTAAAAGGCATAAAATTCTTACATAACCTGGAGCTATAGACCAATGAAGTACTAGATAGCTGTAAAAGCATGTTAGGAAACATAAAAGTGACCCCAAGTATAAGCCAAGTATATTAGAAGAAAACCTGCAACACATCATATTCCTCACAATAAAGTACTCCAGAGACTGCTGACCTACAGCGTTTCCCTTTCCAGCGGTCTGAAGTTACCAATGAGCTACTGAAACATGCTGTAATTTCATAATTGCTAAATGTCTAAATTTATTTGTGTGCCTGTCACCTTTTCCACTTCAATGTAACCAGTACAGGTATCCTATTAAAAATATTAACTTCTTTAAAAATATTAAACACTGAAATTTGTCTTCATTTAAAGGCAAAGTTTCTAACAGCTTACCGCATGAAATATTTCCAGTTGATACCTTACTTAAATAGAGATAGATATTTCTCCCTTGAGGAAAGACCTTGAAGGCTTTTATTTCACATTATTCAAAACTTCATAAAACACAGTATTTCCTAATTTATACAAAATTCATATTCCTGCATTTCTTAAAAAAAAAAAAAATCATAGGAACATCTTCACTTTGAGCAACCTGGTCTAGGGAAGACATTCTGCCCACAGTAGGAGGATTGGAACTAGAGCATGTTTAAAGTCCCTTCCAACCCAAACCATTCCATGATTCTATGATTTGAAGTTTTCTTTGATTAACAATTAATAGATGTGGTATGCTAAGAGGCAAAATTTCTCTTTGCAAATGGAATCAGCTGCCCAGTAGCAGAATGTACAAGAAATAGTTTAGAAGCTTCAGCAAGCAGCTCCTATACTCCTGAGACAAATGGCACTTCTGAGTTCTGCAAATACTGCTACAAATAACCTTACTGAAAAGTCAGAGAGACAACTCTCAATACATCTTTTCAGTTTATGAAAAAGAATTTCATTTTATTCTCCCCAAATGAAAGAGGGTGTATTTGTTTTTTCTTTCTTTCTTAGAAATGCTATTTCTGTCTAGACAAATGCTAGTGTCACAAGAAAAAAAAGAAAATGAAAGAAAAATAACTACTGAAGAATATAAAAAATATTCTACTTATTTGAAATGCTTCTTTTTGCTGACTGTTTAATGTCAGTATGTAGCATGTTGTGCTTAAAATGAAATTATTATAATAAGAAGAAATACTATAACAGAGTTTGAGGAAAAAACATAATTCTTAGATATTTTACAAGTGAAGCACATGTTTTCAGGGGGAGATGGGATGAGAAAGAAAACCACAGTATTTAAGAAAATTTCAGATGAAGTAAAAAACATTTTATAATTTCCATTTCAAGGGCCACCAAGATGAAAGAATTTCAAATATTTCCCAATTTTTAAATTTTATTTTGAGAAATATCCTTCATGGGCTAACCCAAGAGCAAGAAAATGTCATTGAATCATAAGGTGCATTCAGAATCTTATATAGTGCAAAAGAACTCTTTGGTGTAGAGCTCTATAAAGTATTCACTCCACTCAATTTCCTTTTACTCAAGGTAAACATTTTTTTTCAGCTTTGCCTAAAACTTGGCTTCTGAGTATTTTAGTTAGCTTCTGAACATGCTGCAACTTCTCCTTAGGGGATAGAGACTCATATGAAAATGAAAGCTTGTTATGTTCAGGTTTATCTTGTCTTCAGAATTAGAGTGGGAGGGAGTATTCCAACCACGTGAGCCAAGCAAGAGAACAGCATTTCCTCTGCAGCTGGGGTGTGATTTAATGCCAAGGAGCTCTGGGAAGGGCATCTAACCAAGCATTCTGCTATTGCAGTGCCCGAGTCCTCTGCCAATGATCTCATTCTGTCGTGCTAGGGGTGCAGCTGACAGAGTCACCCAACACACACAGCCCAGAATAGGACCAGGAGCTCAGCTGAAGGCGGTGACCACAGCCTGGACAACAGCAGTGACTTGCCACAGTGCACAGTCCCCAGTACCAACGCTGAAGAAACAGCCCCTGGCCCTTCAGAGGCCGACACTCAGTGTGAGCTCCTAAGGGAAAACACACATCTGGGGCTCTAGGGTTGCCTGGTGCCTCTCACTGGGTCAGGCATGAGGTAGGGAGACTCCTCTCCCATGGGAAGTGTGTGCTGGGAGAAACTTTTCTGTCAAGGAAATGAACTCCGGGAGGGAGACAGTGATCTGTGCAGCACCTAAAATGTAGAAATGGAGAATGGCTGGAAGAAAAGCAGTGGATATTGTTTATCTTGAGTTTAGCAAGGTTTTCAACACTGTCTGTCATAACATTTTTATACAGAAGTAGTTCAAGTATGAGGGAGAGAAACTGAAGGGTTGTTGAACTGAAGGTGCTGTGAGCAGCAGCACAAAGTTCAGCTGCAGGCCAGTAACTAGCGCTGTACTCCAAGGATACAAGGGACAGCGTTGTTTAGTGTCTTCACTGGTGACCTTCTGGATGACAGCACTAAGTGCGCCCTCAGCAAGTTTGCAGATGACACAAAACTAGATCATATAAACAAACTTTGTACTACAGTAACAAAAGGGTCAAATTCCATACCAGACCATTGTTAACTTTTGAGTCCTGTGTTATTTCAACATAGGGACACTTTTTTTAATTTCTTTTACTCATGGAATGTACATGTGCACTGCAACACAATTTTACCAATTATGGGTGCACCACATCTTGTTCAGCAAAGGAATTCACAATCAAATTATCCCTAGAAAAAATATTGTCATTAAGATTTTTTTTAACTCTTGCATCTTGAAAAAGATGAAATTGAAGAGTCAACACTTTGAAATAATATTAATTAATACATATTTTCTAATTAATCCCACCTGCCTAATTGTTTTCCTTATAACATGAATATCAGTTGGGTTTTATCCACTTTCAATCTTTCCAGCTTATTTGTTTTTCCTGAAAAATCAACGCGTTCTTTGAAATCTAACATGCCCTCCTTTAAGTCCCTTTATGCAATGGCTGTTTCATTATTTGAAGTGAAACAGGACACATATATCTGCTTATCACCCAAAACCTTTATTTTTTTCTCCTTTAATCTCAAATGTATAACATTTTAATACAAATGTATGACCAAGAGTGAGAAGCAAAAAATGATAGTAAAATAAATTAAATACGATAGCAAAATAAATTAAATATGAAGCCTAAACCAAAATTATTTGTTTGAAACAAAGGTTTCCACAGGTGAAAATAACAACTAAATTTACCCAAGAATTAGAAAAGAAAAGAAGATTAAAGGAAAATAAGTCATTGTTCAGCCCCATCCAGCAATTAAGCCACACAGACAATGTGATGGAGGAAATAATGTGAAGCCTAAAAGTAAGAAAACTCATGAGCTGAGGTAAGAACAGTACAATAAAGATAATGATAATAAATGAAAACCCAAGAAAGACAAATTACACAAATGAAAAACAATTTTTCATTATCGACTGACCAATGTCCAGCCTGTTCCTAAGCACTGCTCCCCACTGGCTACCTTTCCTCTCAGTTTATATGCTGAGCGTGTCATATGGCATGGGATATCCTTTTGATAAAATGGAAACAGCTGTCCAGCTGTGTCCCCTCCCAACTCCTTATTCACTGGACATCCACTCACTGCCAGGGTAGGATGAGAAACTGAAAAGTGTGATTTAGTGTAAGCACTGCTCAGTAACAACTGAAAACCAGTGTCTTGTCAACATTGTTCTCATCCTAACTCTGAAACACAGCACTGTACTACCTGCTAGAAAGAAAATTGACTCAATCCCAGCTGAAAGCAGGCAAGGAAGAAAAACAATCTTCCTTTTGTTTGTGGTGTTGTTGTTATTATTTGGTTTGGTGCTAGGCTTCAGCAGTGCCTTCAAAAAGGCTATTTAAGCTGGAAGGTTGAAGTAGAAAACAAGATAAATTTTGGTGCTTTTCTCTGGCAGCACACTACTGGTGTTCATCACTAGCATTTCAACTGCACTTGTGGACAGACCTGTGTTTTTGCATATGAAAAAGCAGAGGAGGAAGAAGAGGCTACAACATTCAGATTTATGCACTTGAAGTGTAATTTCAAGAGATCTCAGTTTGCTGAGTCTTGTACAATTTTTTTCCAAATTGATCAAATTCACTAAAGAAAAAAACATGTATAATGTGATTTAAAGAGAAATAAAGATATGAAGAGAACATCCCAGTGAGATAAGATATGAAGGGTATTTGAATGCTCAGAACAGCTGGTTATTGAATGCTCTGAACAGCTGGTAATGAAGAGTACAGTACAAGAGTCAATCCTGTTATAGCAAGGAGTGATACATTGCAAGTTCAGTTATTGATGATCTTTTTAACTTTAGGCTTTAACTACATAGGAAAAAGTATCATGTTAGTGATATTCCCTAGGTAAAAAATAATTCTATGACAGGTAACCTTCAGCAGTATCAGGATGCTCAATAGCATTTTTTTTCTAAACTCTAAAACCACACAAAAATTTTAAACTTCTCCCTATATCCCTTCATACTCCTGTCACTTTGTGTTATAAGCCATTAGAGAAACCATGGACCTATGTATGGTGCATTTCTAAGGGTTACCAATATGAATTATTTAAACTCCTTAGCCAGTGGCTGCCACAATTATGGCTTCATGCATATCCATGATTGCAGAGAACCTGTGCAGTCCTACTGTTGGAAGAGGAAATTCAGTAGGATAGGATGCACTTCAAAGTGCTCACAGGGACTCAGAGACTGTGAATTCTTCCTTTAACTCTACTGTCAAAGTCAGCCTTCCAACCTCTCCTGCATTTATTCCCTTTTTCTAGTTTGTCTTCAAGGACTAAAGAGCAAAGCTTGCTGGCACAACCTTTATGAAGTCTGCATATATAACTTCCTTAAACACATTTAACAAGCATACAACTGAAAACAAATTGGATTTTTAAATTATTATTATTATTATTGTTTAGTGTTCTAACCACCAAAGCTATGAACTCCAAATATAACTGCTAAATGTATTCTGTAAATAATTGCAATGTGTTGTCTTTCTGGAATGCTAAATTTGCACTGGCAGGATCAGCCTAATCAAATACATATTTAGGGCCAAAACTAGCCTTGTTTTCAAAACAAAACCTAAAAGTTTTCATCAAAGACTTCAGAATGCTCAACAGAAATAAAGGGATAAGACAGTGAAAACACAGATTGCTGGAAAGCTTAAAGAAATGCTAAAATGTATCAGTATATCAAATTGTGTCTATTGGAGGCTGCTGAAAAGTTCAATAAAAGAAACATGCCAAGCTTTCACACATGAATGACTCAAGGTTTTCATTTTCTCCCTTTCAAGTTGTTCCACTATTGGGCTTTTTTGTTTGCTTGTTTTTCTGTTCCTGATTATTCTGTGCAATGGATTGTACACAGCACCCAGCCTTTTTTCAGGCCTAGTGTCCTGCTTAGATGAGTCTCTGCATAGACATATATTCTAGGTCTGATATTCACAGGTTCCTTCTCTAAGATATTCTTCATGTAATTATTTTCCCCCTCAGGAAGACTTTTTTTTTTTTTTCATTGGGGTTTTTAAAAATATATATCTGAGTTACTTCATATAAATGTCTCTGCCATGAACACAAATAGTTTTAAATGATAATTTTTGTGGGCATAGATACTTGGACTAAAACACAGTGCTTCTTAGCTCCCATATCAATGGTTCAGGTAAAACCTATGATGGTAAGATTGTAACTTATAGTCATTAATAAGAATTCAGGCACTGCTCTCAATCTAAAGTCATGGTTTCAGTAATTCCTGGAGATATCCATTTTCTCCTGCCTATGTAACTGTCCCCTCTGTCCCACAAAACACAGAGTGCTCTTCTGAAATATTTCTGTGTTCTGGTTCTCTCTATAGTAAAAAAAATAAAGAAAAAAATTCTGTGATATGTTTGTTTGTGGTATTTTTACATGGGTAAAAGTGCATTGCTCAGCTTCTGTATTTCTTTGACTAGAATTCAGCTGGGAAAAACGTTGAGAAATTAGTAACAGAAATTTTCTATTTTTAGTCTCTGGAATTCTGCTACTCTCTGTCTAATTTGCCCCACTAATCCAATGATGTACTACATAGAATATTTTCTGGCCTCATAAATATCACAAGCCATGGCCCCTTCGCTTCATCACACAGAAATATGTTTAAGAGATGCTGGGACAGAAATTATTTCTGAAATTATGAATCACCTTCTGCTTTTGAAATTGCTTTCCATTTCTCATTCTTACTCTTCCTTTCCCCTTTAAATAATTTCTCTCTGCTATTTATATCCTTCCATGTTCTTAAATTGCTACAACATGACCTTCTACCAGTCATCATTTAGATAAATTTGACAAAATTTGGGACTCATCTCTTGATGACCTCAAATTATTAAACTGTTTTTCCTAGTTTGTTAGTAACCTTGTCTCTCAAAGAATTGTATGTGCTCTCAAAGGAAACTCCTTTAGGAGCTGTCTTCACGATTTTATCATGGTAGCTTCTAAAAAGGAGTATGTACTCATAAGGCAAATGTTCTAGTTCTGTAAGGTATCAGTCACAAATGTGAAACCTTGAAGAAATTATTTACAAATTTACTGTTTTTAGAAAAAAAAAATTACTTAGGAACCTTTATTAATTGATAATTTAATTAGTTATCTACCTGAGTTTCTTCCAAGAAAAGTTAGTAACACAGCTTTTAATTTTTTTCCTTTTTTTTTTTCTGAAATTGTTTGAATGTTAACAGTTGTAGAAACTGAAACTCCCTAAGCTGTCACAGACAAATGTCAAAATTTTAGAACTATTTGACTTCTAAAATGATGAACCCCTTTTCTTTTATGGTCAGATAATTTTTCCACATAGAAATTCCTAAATAGACCATATCTCTCTTGTCCCTATGATTCTACTATAGAAACACAAGAATATTACTCTTTAATTTAAGCCAAATTCCCCATTTTACCATTATATCACTGTTTTTATTTATTGCATGTTTCTGTTTCTCCTTAGTTTTCATATCAGTATGTGTGGCCTGAACAGAAGTTGCTGTTACACAGACTTCAGATGCATTTGAAAATTTAAATTCTAAATAATTGCTCAAGTAACATTGTTTTCATCCTCAGTGGTTTTTAGCATTTGATTCCCCAAACTCAAAATTTTAATTTCAGAGATATAACTTTTTAAAGTGCATTTGCTCTCACAGTGTTATGATTTAACCCAGCCAGCAACTAAACTTCATACAGACTCTCACTCACTCTGTAGCGGTGAGATGCAGACAGAGGAAGAAGAGTGGAAGTGAGAAAATTTATGGGTTGAGATAAAGAGAATTTAATAGTGACTTTAAAGCAGGAGTCATGCCCACAAGTAAAGCAAAACCAGGAATTCACTTGAGACTCTTGACTGGCAGGCAGGTGTTCAGCCATCCCCAGGAAAGATGCATCCTGTCACATGGAATGTTGGTTTGGGAAGACATTTCTCCAAGCATCTCCCTCTTCCTCTTTCCAGCTTTGTGTGCTGTGCATGATGTCATAAGGTGCTGGATATCTCTGGAGTCAATTGGGACCAGCTGTTCCAGCTGTGTCCCCTCCCTTGTGCTCCTTGTCCACCCCCCAGCCTGCTCGCTGGTGGAGTGGGGTGAGAGGCACAGAAGACCTTGGCTCTGAGTAAGCCCTGCTCAGCAATAGGCAAAAAAACATTCCTGTGTTATCAACACTGTTTACAGCACAAATTCAAAACAGCTGTACTAGCTACTGTGAAGAAAATTGGCTATTCCAGAGGAAACCAGCACATTCAAGTAGGCAAGGGCTATCAGTTTTTGTATAATAAAAAAAGCTTTAGTTTATCTGCTTCTTTATTGAGTTTAACCTTTTCAAAGGGATAATTATTCTTCCACTTTTAAACGGTTAATTTCGCATAATATCTATTCTGTTGTAGATGAACAATTATCTGACTCTGATTTCTTTCCCATCAATGAAGTTATTTGTTTTCTGTATTGTCGTCCCATCTCCTTTCTTTTTCCCATTCTCACATTGCGAATTCAACACTTAATTTTACAACTACTTTTTTCCCCCCTGTGGTAGATTTCTTTGCATACAGATCTGAAAGTATATTATACATTCCAGCAGATTAAATATACACACTTTGACTTTCAGAACTCTTTTGGATGCTTCTGGGAAGGACCCAGGGTCATGCAGTGTAACCATAGTGTGAGACCATAATTGATCAGGGCAGAGTGTTATAATAATGTTGTATTTTTTATGTTACCTATGTCATAAGTTATACTACACGTTGGACCAAATAGTCTCACCGCTTTTCTTCTGTCCATACTGGGTTTCAATCATAATGACTGTAAATTCCCATCAACTCCGACAAGGTTTTAATTTTTTTAATCTCCTTGAGCTAAAATGGGTTAGACAATAGTTATGTTACTACTTTCAGATGACTGTTAGAATTAAGTTAAGACCAGTTCAATGCTGTGGAAACCTTAGACAAGTGATAAGACCCTCAGCAGTGAGTTCAACAGAAACTTTTTGGCCTTTATTAGTAATGACAAAAGCTTATTTACTGGTCCAAATGCCTCTAATACAGGCACTGGCCCTGAATTAGAAATACCCTAGTGTTGGCAAAAGATTTTATATACCTACTTCTTAACCTTAACATCTGAAAATTTAGCTTTATAAACACAACAAAATTATTCATGAATATGTATGGGAAGTTCTAGAAAGAATTATATTAACTAAATACCTTTATTACCTTTACACACCTATATTAACTAAATACCTTTGCTTTTTGCAAATATTAGAATTGGCCCTTTGTTGTTGTTTTGGTATTAAGACGTAATAATTCTCTAGAATCTAGAAGTGGATGTAGTGTTGAGATAAATTACTTTTGTTTTAGCCCTGCTGTGAGCTTTTCTCAGAAAGGCAATATCAGTTAAATGTCTGCCGTCCCACTGAGCAGGGTAGTGGGTGGATTTAAGAGAGAATGTATGTGGAAGAGCAGAGGAGGTGAATCCATAGGGGCAACATGGCTGGGAAAACTAATTGTTATACAGACTCTATGGTATTCAGTTATGTTTTACAGTATACATTACATAAAAATTACAACTTCAGCTAGTGAAAAAACTAGCTAAAAGAAACTGCAAATATATATTTTAAAATCTGTTAAGCAAGACTTAGCTATTTGGTCATTACTGCAAATATTTAGTTTTGCACATTGCCTTCTTCTATCAAAATTAATTGTTTTGCTTTTTAGTGACAAAATCTACTGACAAAGAGGAGTTCATAAGCTAACAGCAGCTAAGCAATCTTCACTATTATATCCCAAATAAGAATTCCAGAAACCTAAAATTAGATCCCTAAAACCATCTAGTATTTAAGTGGTCTGAGGATAAAAACACTTCATCAACCCTCAGATGTCAGTAGAGTTCAGAGCACTAAGAGAACTATGTTAACTAAGAACAGTATTCTGCCTTTTGATACATAACTTAGTTTAATGGTACCCCCTGCAGCAAATACAAATTTTTTTTGCTGTATACTGGAAGCATTTTGTGATCTTACATGAGATGGTGCCAGTGGCTGCCATTCTAAAGGTGTTCTTCATCCCTATAACACCTCAAAGTGTGGGATTGGTTTGGTTTGGTTTCTGATATGGCTGCCATTATATTTCTACTTGCTCGTGTCTAAGTACCAAATACCATCTTTCCTTTCATTTGCATGGATCTAGCAGACGTAATAAATCAGCTCAGACATTTTAGAATATAATGAAGCACACTAGATTAATTATGAGGAAACTTTCTTGTCGTCTATTGCCAAGTTTTGGTCGATAGGATTGACGCTAAGAAGAGTAACATTGCTGCAGGGAGTTTTCAAGGCTGAAACCCCCTCTTTCACGTTCATTAAGGTTCTGAGTTGTTTTTCCCTTTTCCTTCATGATAATTATATCTATATACCACAGAAACCCTTTTTGGAGTGCGTTTGCTCTCCCTGATTGGATTCAAATGAAAAGCTGCCTTTCTCTGTGGGCTGATTTCTTTTTCCCGTCTAATCAGAAGCATGGCCTGAATCCTAATTACAAGTTAGGAACTTAATGAATGAACTTTGAGAATATTAATTTAATGCTTGAAACACCAGCAAATAGAGTGAATGTTTTATTTAGGGCTTGCTTCATGAAGTCTCCTTTTAGCAGCATTAGAATTTAAGGTTTAAAATGAGAACATGTGGAAAAACAACATTTATTCCTCAATGAGAGGAAATTAGTAAAGGCTTATAAAAATGAGGAGGTGAATTAAAGGAGGGGGAAAAAAGAAAGGTAGCTGTAATTAAACCAAGAATTTAAAATCAATGATCTCGCACATTTTAAGTCATTTTTACTTACAGTAAAATTTATTTTACAGTAAAATCAAAGGCAAGAATATGTATTACTGTTGATTTTTTCAGGCATAATTCATTACTCAAGCGCATCTGAGTTCACGTTTGTTAAACAGTCAACTTATACCTGCAGTCTTAGATTCTGGTGAAATTTGGGTTTCCTCCTAGGGCACTGAATCACCTGAAAAGGATGGTGCTTTTGAACGCATCCTGAAGGAAATTCCATACGTTCCTCTAGCTTGAGTGTAAAACTTGAGTGAATACTCCCTCTAAGGCTTTCAAAAGCTTTCCTTGGGCTAAGGGCTTTAAATGGTCATATTGATAACTGAGATACTAAGGAGCAGTGGTCTCCTCAGCACCTAGGAGAAAAGGCTTAATCTCCAGAGAATTTCTTTCCCAACAGGAATTTTCCTATGCTGACATTCAACACCAAGTCTGTAAGCACAGGCCTTCTACTCAAAAGTTAATTTACTCCCCTTGTTTCATTTCTTTAATAGAATTACAAAGAAAAGCCTTATTTTACCTAATTAAACAAAGTTTGAAATATTTTGATACAGCTGCTTTATCATTCTGCCCATTCTTTTAAACATTGTCTAGGAGATTCTTTAGCCTTTTGGTTTTTGAATGGATTTTTAAAGAGCAGGGTGATAATTTTTTTTTTTAGGTGGTAGATTAAAAAGCACAATTAAGAGATGAAATGTGGTGCATCAGGACTTGGCTACCACCACCTTTAGAGTCTGAGCAGACACCAATGGGATTATCTGATGGAGATTAGACAGAAGTTTTATAAATGCTCTTCATTAAGCATTCTCAGCAATTGAACCTGTTTTTTCTCTTGGACCACTCCATGGTCACTATACAAACACCTCTACTTTCTCTTTTTTTTCAATTGTTGGTATTTTAGGTTTTCTGGTTTGTTTTTGTTTGGTTGTTTTTTTTCTTTTTCATTTTAAGGAAAATTATCATAATGTTCCACATAGTAGAGAGATGAGATGGTTTCTTTGTACCTAGTCAAGGCACAAGGACCAAGAAAGGTTTATATGGAATGATTTCAAAAAGTTGGACTATATGAATGTTTACCCTTGGAAAAGTTAGGAAAAAGTTGATTACTACAGAACTCAAATACATTCATTGGTCAGTGGGTGTTAGCATAGACCAAAATTGCAGTTCTTTTCCACAGAGAAACCTCAGTCCCCTGTGTTCCATTTAATTAATGATGATCCATCTTTGCTATAGAAGAATAGACAGGATTTCTCTTTTTCTTTAATGGCTTTGCTTTTAAATTATATTCTATAGGCAAATAGAACAAAATAATAAAACCCATAAAATTGTCAACAATTGTTCAAATATATGAAAACATAAGCATTCCTCCAGCTATGCCCTTGAAGTCCCATTGTGGAGTTTTACCGTTGGGAGGATTAATTAAAAACATTAAGTTAGATTTCTATTGAAGTTTTCATACATTTCTGTCTTCTCTCCAGTAAAATTGTCCCATCCCTCTGACACATTTAAACCCATCATGCTGTTTTCTGCAACAAAGATGACTTTGACCTTCTAACCAAATCAGGCAACTATTTCAAGATACACTGAATGCTGCCCTTCAACTTGAGTCCGTGTATTTATAGGACTTACTGTAGATGGGCACTTTAAATAGAACTATGACACAGTTTGGTTTACCTGTATCCATCTGCATTTAAACTGTCCCACTGTCTTGAGCCATCATGTATGGCTCCATCTCCTTCTTTCAGGCGACACCAAATTTCTTTCTGCTTTTTTAAAGCTTTTTTCACATTCTGCTTCTCTAAGAAGAGCTCTTTATTTTTGTATCCTCACTAAAAAATAATATACACTCTCTAAAGTCAATGGACCCTCCAAAATTGTTTCTTATTACACAAAATTGAAAATAATTTTTTATTACAATTGGTTTAAATTGGAACACAATTCATGGTAATGCAAGTTAGGGAAATGAAAATAAAGATTGAGTTAACAAAAAGCTAATACGGCCCTTTCGAAAAGTGTTATGACTTGAAGTATCCACAGGTTCTTATATAAAACAGCTGTTGAGAAAGCTAGCCATAAAACTATCAGTGTTTACAAGATTTTTATTATACAAACCTAATGGTTCCCATGGTTTTAATGCACTGCAAAATAGTCTTTCCTCTTCCTTATGAACACAAAGCACACCTCCCTAAAGGGACTTCTCTTCCTACAAGCTATCAATGCAATCAAAACTAGTGATGCATTTTATTACATTACTGCCTCTTGAAGAAACATGTTTTTATTGTAATATTTCATAAAGATTTCCTGCAGGCAATGTAAAAAATAACTATCTAATAAAATTTAGTAGTGTGTTCTTGCAAACCCGATTAAAAAAAGTATAGTAGGCTAGCAAATATATATATACTTTAAACTTGCCACTAAAAATTTATATCTTAGCCTCTACTAGGGAGCTTCTACCATCCTGCTTTTACCGTGTGTGTCTCTCACATTCTCATTAGAAAAATATGTGCTCGAATTTCTTGATTAAAGTCATAAAAAAAGCTCCAAAGTCTAAAATAAGCTTGGCAAGTCTGCTGTAATGCATATATAAAATACAAGGGCCAATATCTATGCATATAAACACTGTATTAATTTAACAACGTATTAATGTACAATTAACAACATTAGAAAATTTGGTGATGAAAATCACTATGAAAAAAATTAAACTTTCTAAAACATAGAAGGTAATTTTCAATAATAAAAAAATAATGAGAATATTAACACAGGTTTATTTTAGCCTACTAAAATTTATCTCCCTTTGTGGTATCTAATCACAATAGAAATAAAAGATTACTCTAGAAGACAAGAACAGGAAACCAGTGCATGTGATGTTATGTATACACTGGCAAATAGCACTGTCTAACACTGGTCCTACAAGCACAAGTAGATTTGTGCAGCAAAGCAATTGGTGCTGAGGACCTGGTATTCATAGTATGCACATATATATAGTTTTTTATTTCACAGCATCTCTAGCCTAGCCTTGAGTTTGATTGTCTCTTAGTAGTTGGAAGGTATCAAGCACAATCCTGCAGTTCATCTTTCAATTCTGAAACCCATCCAGTCTGCATTTTCTCATGGTACGTCACAAAGTCCTACAAGGGGGGAAAATTAGAACATTCATTTCAAAAGCAACTTCTTAATTATTATGAAAACATTGATGTAGATGCATTCTGAATTTCTTAAGAGTGAAATTTTGGCTAAAGGACTAGCTTAATAACATAACATGTAGGATAGTGTATTGGGTTTCCATGGCAAAGGTTTGGTAGAGGTGGGACTACAGGGGCAGCTTCTGTGAGAAGCTGCCAGAAGCTTCCCTCTTGTCTGACAGAGCCATTGCCAGCTGGCTCCAAGAGGATCTGCCACTGGCTGAGGCAGAGCCCGGCCGTGACAGTGGTAGCACCTCTGGGATAACAGATTTGAGAAGAGGACAGGAAAAAAACCAACTTGCTGCAGAACAGCTGTGGAAGGAGTAAGAACATGTGAGAGTAACAGCCCTGTAGACACTGAGATCAGTGAAGGAAGAGGAAGGAGGTGCTCCAGACACCAGAGAAGAGATCCCCTAAAGCCCCTGGAGGACCCCATGACAGAGCAGGTGGATGACCAAAGGAGGCTGTGACCTCTTGGGAAGCCTGTGCTTGGAACAGGCTCCTGGCATGACCTGTGGCCCCATGGAGAGAGGATCCCACACTGGAGCAGGTTTGCTGGCAATATCTATGATTCTATGGGGAACCCAGTCTGTTCTGGAAGGACTGCACCCCATGAAAGGACCCGTGCTGGAGCAGTTCATGAAGAAGTGCAGCCTGTGGGGAGGACTCACGTTGGACAGGTTTGTAGAGGACTATCTCCTGTGGAAGTGACCCCACAGTCCAGACGGGAAGAGTGTGCGTAGGGATTCATTCCTCACTCAATTGATAATAAATTAAATTATTTCCTGCCCAAGCTGAGTATGTTTTGCCCTTGACAGTAACTTGTGAGTGGTCTCTTCCTACCCTTATATTGACCCACAAGCCTTTTGTTATATTTTCCCTTCCCTGCCCAGTTGAGGAGATGAATGATGGAGTGGCCTTGGTAGGTGTCCAGCCAATCAACCCACCCTAGAAGAATAACTAACCTATACAAAATGCAGTTGTTTTAGTTTTGTGAGTGTTTTAGTGTTTGCATTTTTTCATTTTGTGTTTTAAAGAAATGGATTTTGTGGTAACTTGAAGGAACCTTTTCAAGGGAAGAGCATTTATCTAGCATAATAGCCTGGAATCTGTTCTTAAACTCAAGCTGGTTTCAATTGGCTCTGGACACTAAGTTTCCCAGCTGTCCTCCTAAGGATAATTGGGCAATTAGCCTTTGTCTCTCACACTAATTACCAGCTCATCCTACCTGGCTCATTCTCAAAGAAACCCAGACAGCTACAAGGAGAAAAAATAGGAAAATACAGCCTCTCATGAACATCAGATACTCACATACCATTTACTAAGCTACCCTCTCCCAACCTATTTGTAATGAAGGCACATGCCAGAGCTCTTGACCAGAGGAGTTTACTGGGCAGTCAACAATGACTACCTAATTAGATGTGTATTTCTGCCGTATGAAAACAGCAGTAGCTCCTGATCCGGCTCCAAGTCTGGGCAGGAGAAGGGTCTGGTGGCAATGCTTATGAATGTGTGTTAAGCAGCAGTGAATTTAAGAGTATTAGAATATGAATCTGACCACAGAAAATAAAATAGAGGGGTAGAAAAAGCAGAGTACATTCTATTCCTTCCTGGATATTTATGTACATCGTTCTCAGTGAAGCTAATAAAAGGTGTTGTTATGGCTGAGGAGGGGAGAAAAAAAAAAAGAAAAAGGAAGACCCTTTTTTCTTCTTGACTCCCTGCACCCACCCACTGAAGACACAGTCTGGAAATCCTTATAAACTGGCGAGAACAACACAAAAAATCTGTCAGAAGAGCAGATCCTTTGTAAAGACTTCTGACTTTTGTCCTTTTAATTCTTCAGTCCCAGAAAATGTTGACTGTATTTTACTTAGTACCACTTGCTTTTAAAGTACAATGCCTGTAGCTCAACTGCATGGATAGCCCTTGGAATATCACAGTAAAACTCAGTTAATATTTCAGAGATATGCATGGGGACATTGCTCACAGCAAGTACAAAGAAGTATTGATAAATAGGTTGTCTAACCTTTGTTTGTACTTTAGAAATATTGCATTCCTTCATGCTTTTCTTCCCATGTTAACTATATGGAGCTTTTATTGTATGTCTGCCTGCATTCCACAAACACCATGAAGAGTAAGTCAATTCAGCTTAAATTTTTCTAATCTTCCAGAACCAAGAGACTTTTTATTTGTACTTTTTTTTAAGGCTGCACTTTAGATCTTCAAAATGCTTCACTACATAACAGTGGTTCAATAGCATCATAAACCCCTGCAGGGTAAGGTTTGTTGCATGCTTCAACAAGTAGGACAGAGGAGAGGAACTCGCATGGAGAGTACTGCAGAATTCATCAAGTGGCTACAGACAGAGTTCAGCAACCCTGGTGCTCCTTGAGGAATGCACTGCAGAAGCTGATGAGCTTTTCTATAAATTTTATAGACTGCTGAGGTGAGAGTGGAGAGAAGGGGTCAGCTTTTCTAATGTTCTTCATGCTGTTTTGCCACTGAGATTGCATTCAATTACTTGGTTTGCTCATTGTAAGCCAGTGGGCTGAAACATGGGAGAGGTCACAGTTTGTAATAGTATATGGATCAATGCTTGCCATTTAGAAACTAGGCAAATTGAGTTAAAAGAAACTACAAAGTATGTGTCTGAGGAAAACAGGAATTTTCTCTTTTTTCCTCTAATAGCAATAGAGTAGATGGCTTTTTTGGTTGGTTTTTGGATTTTTTTGGAAGCAACCTAATAGAGTTGAGTAATATACATAACACTTTTGTTCAGCACAGATACAATTAATGTACCTATGATACTGGATAATGGAGCTGGGTAACTGAAAGAACATCTTTCAGCTGACATAATAGACTGCATGCAGAAATATTTGGGTTTTGTTTTGCTAGTTAAGTTTAGCCTTTAGTTATCCAGAGAGATGTTCAGATCTGAGTTGTCATTTCATACCCAAATAGAATTGCTATGTTTGTCAGTCCAGTGGGACCAGTATAGGCAGAGCTCATAGGTCTCTAGAAACAAAATGAGGTTTCATGCATGAAGGCATATTTTTTGGGTATGGATTCTCTGTATCCAAGAGCTTGGATGATGTCACTGAATTTGCAGTTGTTGGAGTTGAGTCCTACAAACTGTGCTTACAGTTTTATTTTTATTGGTATGAATTCCAAAGCAGTGGACTGTCTTGTGCATGAGACACACAGATTAAAACAAAATTAAGCAAACACTGTACACATTTCTTTGCCTAAGTTTTAGTGTAGTTTGTGGCTACTCTGATAAGAACTGAAATTGTGTTTTCCATGCTAATTGGATTGTTTGTCAATCCCATGGCTTACTTTCTCAACTTTTAAGACTTTCTGGCTCAACTCACATCTTTAACTTCCTTTATGATTGCATCTATATTAATGTATATTTTCTTCTCTTCCCCTCCCACTGAACTGCATTGTCTTTTCTTTCCTTTTTCAGCCCCAAAATGTACCATGTTGCCTTCCATGACAAATATGATTCTTTCCTGCTCCAAATATTTTCTTTCTGTATATTATAACTTCCATTATTTTAAACCCATTTAATGGAAACAAATAAAGGAAAAGTATTCTATAGGGCTACCCTAAACAGAACTAACTAATTTGGCAACACTAGTGTCTAGATCCCTATCAGAAATTCTGATTTTCTATTCATGTCACAATATTAAAGCAAAACAAAAGAAAAAAAAACCTACCTCATATACATTAATTTTATTATGAGAATGGAATGGAATGGAATGGAATGGAATGGAATAGAATAGAATAGAATAGAATAGAATAGAATAGAATAGAATAGAATAGAATAGAATAGCCTGAGTTTTAAAGGACCCAAGATTATCCAATCCAATTTCTGGAAGTAAATAGATATCTTTTATGTTCTATATTCAATCTTATTTGAGCGTTACAAACCATATTTGCTATACTATTCTTGAAGTCTTAGCCTTCCTGTTTTCCATGTTGAAAAGGGCTTCAGAATTTTCATAGTATCTGTGATTCTGTATATTTCCTTTTTTAATCCCCTTTCATGTTTTGGCGTCTATTCTTAAAGATCACACATGGCACTAAAGGAAATGGTATACTGTGCATTTATTCCAGAGCATTTTCTATTTCTCTTAGCCTCTTTAACAAATTTTCATAATCTATTTGCCATTTTGATTGCCATGCAACACTGAGCTGACGTTCTCAAAGATCTGACAACAGCATAATAACTGAGAACATACAAAATACATTTATTCAAGTGTGCCTCTTAACAACGATTTTTGTCTGCTCATTTTGCCACTCAGTATCATGAGATAATCTTCAGTCTACTTTAGACTTGACTATCCTAAATAATACTGTATCCTTTGCAAGAGATGTGCTCATTTTATTCACTCCTTCCAAGTAATTTGTCAGCATATTGAATGGAGCAGGCTCTTGTGCAGATTCCTCAAACCCCCATAGGTAGGAGCTGGCACAATGTTGTGTTCTTTTTGTTTCCCTTAAGAGAAGGGAGCTACATCTGAAAATCAAAATCTGTGATAGGAAGCCTTGCTTATTATTCACATAAACTTCTCATTTACTGCTGCAAATGTTATTCAGAGATGCTGTTATCAACAAGGACCTCCAGGGAAATGAGATTATTAGAACTGTACATAAGCAAATTTCAACCTGTATGTTGTGAATATAAAGTATACCATGTGATTATTGTAAACCTCTGAGAAAATTCTCTGTTACAATAAGCAAATATAAAACGTTGTCTTGATTTGTGGAAAACTGGCTGCTAATCTCTCCAAGCCTACCTTGAAATTTCTGCCAGTTTAAATATTTTAATCTCTTATTTCCACATTAGGCTTTTGAAAGTAAGCTGAAAATCAGCCATTTTGTTGCTTGCTGTAACTGGCTATATAAAAGTTCATGTCTAAATGGTGCTCCAAAAATATGGTGACAGAGATGGACAATTTACTCATAATTATTTATGCAATTGCATTTTGCTTCTGGAGCTTCTCAGAGAACTTCTCCAATAGGTGATTTTTTTTAAAGTTTTGTTTTGCTTTCATCAGTTTGCTTTAATACACAGAAAATCCAGCACTGTCTCAGTCAATCAAAGTAGCACTATACTCAAAATGAACTGGTTTGCTTCTGGGGTGTTCAATAAATGCAAAGATCTGTGTTTTGGATATTATCCTAATAATGTGTGGTGGGTATATATCAGTTCCCATTATATTTTGTCAAAAATTTCAGGACCCTTAGGGTATATCTGGAGTATTGTGTTCAATTCTGGTCCCCTCAGCATAAGAAAAATAAGTTGCTGCTGGAGAGGGACCAGCAAAGGGTCACAAAGGTGGTTAGGGGACCAGAGAATCTCTCTTGAGAGGAGAGACAGGGGGAGCTGGGCCTGTTTAGTCTAGAGGAGAGAAGACTGAGAGGGGGGTCTCATCAATACATATAAATATCTTAAAGGTGGGTGTCAAGAGGATGGTGTCAGGCTCCTTTTGGCGTTGCCCAGCAGCAGGACAAAGAGTCGTGGCTATATACTAAAACACAAGAAGTTTCACCTCAACATGGGAAAGAACTTCTTTATGTGGAGGGTGGCAGAGCACTGGAACAGGCTGCCCAGGTGGCTCGTGGAGACTCCCTCTCTGGAGACATCAAAACCCACCTGGGCACATTCCTGTGTCACCTGCTGTAGGTGACCCTGCCTTGGCAGGGGTTTGGACTGGTGATCTCCAGATCACCCTTCCAACCCTTATGATTCTGTGATTCTGTATTCAGGAGCTAGATTCAACATGCCTCACAATTTTTAAGCAAAGCGTATCAGCAGGTCTGAAGTTTGTCATCTTTTTACTTGTTTGAAACAAATCATTAAATTCAACCAATATTCATAACTGTCTGAACTTAAAAACACTTTTTAAGGTAATAAGTTGTTTAATTGCATAAATTATTCTAATGCCATTCTTTTCAAATTACAAAATTGCACAGAATGATGGTTACTCAGATTTCCTTCATTTCATCTACCAAACTGGTGAAAAGCAAGACCTGCACCACTGGAACCAGTGAAGCTAGACTAGACTGCTATGATACCTTGTTAAATGAAAAAAAAGAGTGAAGTCTTCCTTTTCATACTGCCTCAGATTTAGGTTTAGGTTAAAGAATTGCAACCCCATTAGTGATAATGGGATGGCACAAGGGGTATTCATAGCAGAAGTTTATCCAGCACATCAATCAATGATCCATTAAGGATAGATATTTTCTAAATGCTGATAGTTTTGTTCCCATTAGAAACACGGTGATGTGTGGCACTATTTTCCTCCTTCAAAGTTAAATTTTTATCATTTTTTACACTTAGAGCAGTATATTATATCCTTGCAAACATGAATCCCTTTACCTTAGAGCTGTGTAGAACCAGTCTTTTCCAGTGAGCATGGTATTGGTAGCATGCCAAACTACAATATTCTGTGACTGTTCTAGATGGGAGCAAAAGTGTGCAAACCTTGAATTTCCCTTTTTCAGAACAGCTGAGAAAGATGAATGGAAGCTATCTGAAAACCTGAGACAGAGATCTCTAAAAATAATGCATCTGTTTGCTTTATGCTGCTTCCTTTTCTCTGACTTGTTTTTATCATCCTTTTGTTAGTTCAGATCAAAATGTGGTGTTTCCTTCAGGGTACTTTGATTACAGGAGAAATCAAGTGTGAAAAATCTGTTACAATCTGATAAAATTATTGTTAAATGGGAAGGGTCACTTAAATCATAACCCATTACCTCTTGGCACTTGGACTTTCTCATCCTGAAATGACATCTTGGCAGCATTGCATATTATTAAGATCATCAAGATTGATACTAAAAACAGTAGTCCCTTATTTCCGATATTGACATTTTGGAGTATTATTAAGACCATAACAGAAAAATTACCTGAAATGCTGGTAAGACTATTTCAAATGGGAAAGAAAAAAAGTAATATAAAATGAAGTGGGAAGAAAAATTACATGCTGAACAAGAGAAGGCATTTATGGGCCAAGAAACATATCTAGCATAATAGAAAATACAAAGATAATAGTCTTTCTAATCTGAAGAGCTATCAGAGTTGAAAGGATTAAAACCCCACAGATTACTCAATATCTGAGAAAAAAAAGTCATAGAAATGCAGTTTTGAAACATTACAGAAAAATAATTACTAAATCCTATATTTCCTTAGAATTTTATCACAGAAAATGTTACTTATAATAGGCCATTTACTGTGTTGATTACTTACTATGGTATTAATTTCAAGATTAATTTTTAGAATATTCTCAGTTCAGGTGGAAAATATGGTAATAAGTTGTTCTTTGGACAACAAGAACCAACTTCAGAGACCTTCCTCCTAATTAAAATATTTGGAATTTTACAGGCCACATCATTAATCCACATTTAAAATTTTAGTCACTTTTATTTGGAATTCTGTATTCTATGGCAGCAATAGCCTGGCCTGAACATGTTGTTAAAGTGGCTAAGAGTCTGTCTTATAGGCAATAATGCATAGACTTTGGTATGCATCACTCAGACTATGATTATTTATAATCAGTTTCTACATTTCAGGTAAAATATTATAAATGTTGTTCAGTTGTTCAGGAAAGGGATTAGAGAGCAGTACAAAAATTATTGTTCATATTCAGTAAAACAACTATTGGTAACCTTTCCCCATCATATTCTTTCACTTTCTTAGCGCTTTGGAATGTGGAAGAGAAATTATTTATGTTAGATATGTTTTTCCTAAATTTGACTGGCTTAACTATTTAAAATCTGGGGTTTGCAAAGGCTCAGCAAAGATTTCCAGAGGCTCAGCTATTTACAGCTATAGTACTTAATTTACACATGATAGATGATAATGCATGTAAGGAATGGATATTCACCTTTAGCTATTGATTAATTAAGATTATTGAGGTGAACAGGTATCTTGAAGTCTCCATTGCATTTGTTAGTTATATTTGGAGATGGCCAAGGTTATAAAGATTGCTTAGATGGGTCATTTTGCAGCATTCAGCTTTCCTTCAATTCCACTGCTGTGACATTTTGTCTGAGGGACAGCCACATGAGTAAACTGTCTAGATGAATGTGATACAGTATCAGAATTTATTGCCATATTTTATTATTCTTGGGGAAAATACTTTTGTTTATCATAAAAGTAGCTGTTCTATTCACACCTCTTATTCATCTTTGACAGATGCTTCTGTGAATCCAGAATTTAACTCTTTCACTGATTGACTACATAGATTTTGAAAAACATACTGTGGAAAACAAAAAACAAAATCAACACTTTTTTTAATATGGTATTTTTCTGTGTGTGCTGTTGAGTAACCATGTAAAGTAAATTCTGCTTTTCCCAAGAAAAAAAGAACAGAGGCCGCCTTCCCTAACTGCCTCACATCCAGGAGCCAGAAACATTGCTCTTAAATGTTAAAAGTCACAGCAAGATAGACTAAGGGAATAATGAGGGAAGAGAAAAAAAATGAAGAATTCAATGTGAAGACTTGGGTGTAGCATGGAAGGGAAGCAAGGTAGATGAGTTCCAGAAAGGGAGAAGGAGGGAAAAGTGTGTAGGTAAATAGAAGTGAGGAGACTAAAAACTAGTCAAAAAGTAGGAAGGAGATTAGGAGAAAAAAATTCAAATAAGAAATTATGATTAACAGATTTGAGGAATAATACTGCAGGAAGCAGTAGGTAGGCTATAATTTGTTGTCATAATCAAGATTGGGTACTACTATGCAAGACATCTGGTAGTGACAAAAAAATTCTGTTCTCCAAGCCATGGGCAAGAACACTGACTGCTGTGCCCAATGTGATGTTTTGCTTTTCCTTATGATCTCTGTTTAACATTTATAAATTCCTTCAGAAATTCAAAAGACATACAAAATGTCATGTAATTGACAATCTGCATATTGGAAATTAAACTTAAAAAATTATGGGATTCACCATTTTAAAGAAAAGGTTTTATTAAGTTATTCTACTTTTTTTCACTGTAGGTTAAAACAGCAAACAGCTATGAATATAAATTAGTATCACATTAAAAATCACCACATACAAGTTGACTTTTTGCAATACAAAATAGTTATGTGTAGATTAGGGAATGTAAACTAAATAACTTATACTTTCTTTCTACATAACAAAGACCTAATCCTCCTTTAACATATGTGCCTCATTAGGTGCCACTACTAATGAGTTATAGATCAGTAAAATCAATAAAAACAAGAAAATAATTGAAATTTTTATATCCATTTTCAGACAAATATTCAGAAAAATACTTATTCAAATACATAATAATTACATAGCTGTGACTACTAATTTTGAATTTACACAACTGATAAATTATTTCAGAAGTTATAAATTGTAAGTGCCTTGATCATAACATTTTATCCATATCAGAGCTTTATTCTGAGGTGAATTGAAAACTGGTTGAATGGCCAGGCCCAGGGGGTGGTGATCAGTGGCACAGGTAGGAGGAGGCAGTAACTACTGCAAGGACAGATGTCAAGGACAGGGCAGAGTGAACCTGCAGCAAGTTTGATATGACACCAAACTGCAGGGAGTGACTGATGCACCAGAGGGTCATGCAGCCATCCCAAGGGACCTTGACAGGCTGGAGAAAGGGGCCAAAATAAACCACATACAGGGAAAAATGCAGAGTCCTGCACCTGGGGAGGAACAACCCCAGGCAACAGAATGTGCTGGTGGCTGTCCAGCTGGAGAGGAGCTGAGCAAACAAAGGCCCTGGGGATCCTGGAGGATGCTGAGTTGAACTTGCACCAGCAGAGTGCCCTTGTTACACAGGAGGCTAGTGGACCTTGGGCTGCAGTAGACAAATTACTGCCAGCAGGTCAGGGGAGGTGATCCTTTCCATCTCCTCAGCACTGGTGCAGCCACACCTGCAATGCTGTGTCCAGTGCTGGACGCCCCAGTACAAGAGGAATGTGAATATACAGGAGAAATACCAGCAGAAGACCACAAAAATGATTAAGGGACTGAGTGTCTCTGCTATGACAAAAGGCTGAGAGAGCTGTAGAAGCCTGGAGAAAAGAAGGCTCAGAGGAAATCTCAGCAATACCTGAAGGAGGGTGCAAAGAGGACAAGGACAGGCTATTTTCGGTGGTGTCTGGTGGCAAGACCAGAGACAATAGGCACATGCTGAAACAGTGGAGTTTCCCTCTGAACGTCAGGAAATGCCTTTTTTTACTGTGAAGTTGACTGAGCATGGGTACAGGGTACTCAGAGAAGTGTTAAAAACTCCCATCTTGGAGATGGTGGACACAATCCAGACAAAATTACTATAGGTTACTGGGAAAGTTAGATAACATGACTTCCAGGGCTGCCTTCTAAACTCAGCCACCATGAGATTCTGTGAATTTGGCTTCTTTTGAAGAGGAAGTAGAAGTAATTAAATAATATCAAAGAAACTTAGGTAGGAAGCAATATGTCTATGCTAAATTTCTCATGATCCTATGTGAAAACCAGTACATTGTTTGAGGATAAAAAGGAAGGATGGAGACATCATCTGATAATTTTTATTATTGCATTGTCTTTTTTAGGTCTTAAAAATAAGGAACAACATTTCAATCAAGATATAATACTTTGGCTTCCAGTTATACTTTCCAAATGGCTTCTTT
>VXAX01001641.1:2812436-2828084 GCA_013399835.1 Leptocoma aspasia | reverse complement strand
GGTGGGGGGGGGGGGGGGGGGGAGGGAGGGAATGATAGCTCCGCATTTAAAATAAGCCTGCACAAGTAAATCTCATTGGAAATCATAATGGTAGAGGACTTCACTGCTAGGGTTTTCACTCTAAGCCATTTATCCCAGTTTTCTGATTGATGCAGACTTGGACTGTACAGAAAACATTAAACAAACTGTTATTTCCTTTCTTACAAAATTCACAACCTCTGTTTTCACTTTAAGAAAATATATTTATATTTTATATGTATAGCATCTTATTGCATTCAGATTTCTTCAAGACTTTGAACAAGTCTGCAGGGCTATATTTCCCGGTACATATTTGCATTTTACAAACAGACACTAATAAAAGCAAAATATACACATATAATTCTCAAATTGTCTTATAATGCTTACTGTTTGGTGCATTAAAATGGCAAATGTGGATAGAGTAAGGAAGCATAGTCTCTATTTATTGAAATTGGAAGTACCAAGAGGAATTTATTGTGGTTGAAACGAGCATAGGATTTGAGAACTTTTTCATAAGCCTCATGCAGTTTTTTCCCCCAAATGTTTTCTTTGTAGCACTGATTTAACATAAAGAATTGCACAGTCTATTTTGTCTGCTATAATGAATCCAAATAGCCTGCTTTGTGTATCTGCAATACCTCAATGTCCCAGGACCATATCTGGCATACATTATTAGTAATCTAGTAATTCTATGAAACAGAGAATGGACAAAAAAATGAAAAAATCTCGATTCTTTAAAGATGCCTGTGGTGGAGTGTGGATGAGCAGAACAAATCATTACTTGTATCACGGAATCACAGGATGATTTGGGTTGAAAGGGACTTTTGGAGATCATATAGTCCAACCCCCTTCCCCTCTCACCCTCAGAGGTCAGTATGTAGTGGTTCAACTACAATTATTAAGTAACCTTGTTACTGTAAGCTTTTATTTTCAGTCAGCCATCACATGACACATAAAGATCAATGGATCTGATGGATTACCACACAAAATTTAAGAAGAATTTGATGACCAAGAGGAACAGGCTTACTTTCATTATATAGGGATATATAAATCAATAAAATCACTAAAAGATGCCATAACATATTTTACTGTCTGCCTACTTCCAAGTTATTTTCTTACCTTGCACAATGCAATTTGGAAAAAAAAAATTTCTACACAAAGTAGAAAAAAAATATACCAGTTTCACTGGCATATCAGAAAAGCCTTTTAGAAAGAACTGGAATATAGCACTTGTAGCAGCACATATAATTAGAATTGCTGAGCAGAATGACTTCATACTAATTTGAAAAATAAATAGCTGTTTCTTTCTATGCTAGTGTTCCAGCTGCTTTAAACAATTTTGCGATAATGGATTATTAATTACATTGATCTTGCATGTCAGTTGACGTGAGGGAAATATTTGCATTTCTGAATAATTTGTGTACAAAAGTGGTTACACAAAACTCACTTCTTGAATACGGGAAATACCACTAGCCTAATGCACAGAATAAAAAAGAGAACTATAGATAGGCAGATCTTTAATAGCATGTAGACTGCAGTTTGCCTTAGGAAATATTATAAATAAACAACCTCTTCTCACATTGAAGGAAAGTTTGTTTTTTTTTTTACTGCATTAGCTTTAAGTATTTCTTTCACCCGGGGGACTGTTCCATTAACCTATTGTTTTGATTTTGGAGCAAACTAAACCACAAAAGAAAATGAGATTCTATTTCATGTTCTCACAAGGCACTGATTGCTTCTTCAATAATCCACCATCTGTATCCAAAAGTCGTACCTAATAGAACAAAAAAAAAATTCTATTCAAAGATGTTGTATCTCTCCAAGTATTCTGTATTTCACACTTGAAAGAGACTAATTTATTATTAACAAAACTTTTTGGAGTGTCAGAGAGGAGAAAGAAAAGCTTGATAAAAGGCAGGATGTATTAACATGAGTGCCAAGTTTTACCAAAAAATACAAGCCACTGATAGTCAAGATTTAAAAGATTTTAATGAGAAGCATTAGGTGATTTTAATACAAATGTCACTGTCATTTAGTTGCTAGAAGGAGAGCTGAAGCAATACTAAATTGTCAGAATTCATTTGAGTCTGAAAACTAATTTCAAGTAGAACTTTTTTGAATTTCTTTTGGGATCACTTTCCATGAACAGTTAATCTTATGTAGTCAAAGCTTATGAATATAGGGCCTAGTTCTTCTCTCATTTACTTCAGTTTTCATCCTTGTGATTTGCCTAGCTTTGTGGAAAATCCTCCTACGTTAACACAGGAGCGGTAGAAAAGAGAATCAAATTCCAAATTGAAATCATGTGTATGAAGGTTAAGCATTTGCTTATACAATTCGTGAAAACTTTTTAAAATATTATGTTAACTGACATTATTGGGTTGTTTCCAAAGAATTCTCCTGATAAGGTGAATGAGAATTTCTTTTTGCCATTTTTGCTTCTTACCGTCTGCATTTTGCAGACAGTAGAAAAGTAGAAGTTTGAATAAATGGCTTAGCGTGACTCTTTCTCATTCTAACAGATCATCTACTTTTTGTGTTCCCCAGCTGTTTCATGTACAAGTGTCATCTGATTGCTCATCACTGTTCAGCTCTGTGGCCTCCCCCACTGCTTCTACAGTAAGCAAAGCCTGACTTCTTACTCCACTGTCATTCCTTACACACAAATATTTCCCATGGTGGGCTGTTGAGTGGATAAGAAGATATGTTTTAACTTATCAGATCTATTCCACATTGTCTAATCTCAAACGTAATCCACAAGAAGAAAAAAAAATTATCAGTACTTGAAAATCCTGTGGGCTGAAAGGAATCACAATGTCAGCTATGCAACTAAAAAAAACCCACCAAGTCCACAGAATTCAGATAATATCATCATCACTAAATCTGATGGCTCTTTAATTTCGTCTGAAATTTCACTTATGAGAGAGGCATTTATCGTCATTTCATGAGGAAGGAGTCCACAGAAAATACTGGCCCAGCCCTCCATGAACTTACAAAACTCAATACGCCCATAAACAGGTTTAGTGACAGAAGGCTATTACTTAGGGCAAGGGAGCCTGCTGAATGACACTCAGGCTGAGGCTCCACACTGATTTGGCACTCAAAAAAGCAATAGGTAGATAAGCCAAAAATGTCAAGGATAGCAATAGAAGCTGTGATGCAGCTCCCACACAACAATAAATAAGTTATGGTATGATACCACCTTTAAGGAAAGAACAGCCATTTTTCCTAGCCCACAAGACCTTCACAAGAAATCTGAGAGGAAGAATAATGTTAATGATGAGTTCAAAGCAGAGTCAGTGCATGAAGTGTGTGTGAACAACATTCACACATTTTCACTAAGAAAGATGTGTAGCAGAAAGCCTAAGTACAGTGCTTAAAATCTATTCAGGTTGCATATGTCCCACAAGGAACATAGATGAGGTCCATAATGTTGAGGAAACTTCCCAGCAGCAGGGTTTTATTTCTCATAGGTAAACAGAACCTTGCAGTACTGATATTATGCTGTAAACCACTGCAAGGTGCACCAATACTGACATGATATCTGGTATCTCCACTATGGTAAGAAGCGATATAGGTTTGCCTTGACCTGTCTTATGATCTACCATCTAATAAAAAACTTCACATGTTTTAGAAAAAAACTCTTACCAAGAAGAAAATAACCTTATAATACTATTTGGCTGCTTTCTGCTGAGGATATTTATAGGGCAAAGCACTGTATAGACAAACATTCCAGAACTCACCGTGAAGATGTAAGGCAAACAAAGAACTAAGTTTTATTCTGACACTGAGACACATGGAGATGTCAGATGTGAAAATAAATAATTTCCAAAGTTGTTTCACATCTGAGAAAACTAAGACCCCAAAAGCACGGAGCTCAAAGTTTCAGCCTAAGCTTTACAGGACTAAGCAAAGGAATCTACAAGCACTGATACCAGTTTGTCTTCAATATGGTTTGACAGTTATTGTCACAAGTTTAAATTTATGTTAGGAGGTATTTGGCAGAGGACATTTCACATCCTTGCAGCAGATCCACCTTGCAGCAGATGCTCTGGTGTGATACCTAAAACAGGGGTTAGAAAGGTGACTAAAGACAGAAATATGCACATGCAAGATTTAGTGGCTTCATCACTATACTAAGACTGAAATGTGATTAACACACCAAAATGATCAAGCATGCCTTAGGCTGCCAGGCTTAAAGCTTATCTTCCTTAACATGGTTCTCATGCACTGGAAACACCACCACCAAATTTTCCTGAAGTTGTAGGTGTGTCTTCTTATCTTGAGCATATATATATTGTAACAAACAAATGATTATTCACATTAGTTCATCACCAAACGTCAGACACACAGTTAGCAAGCATTCTGGTGGTCAGGCATATTGTCTCATCCCAACATGAAAATGTTAGGCAATCATCCACAATGTGCCACAGCAATCTCATGCCACAAACAGCTCATGTCATCAGCTTTCCTTTGAGGACATCAATGTATATAAAATTGCAACTTTCATCTATCTTCATAAATCTGATTACTTTTTGTCTTTTCAGAGAAACCCAAGCTTCAGTTGTTTTTGAGGGAGCTGATACCAAAACATGGTGCTACCTTGTATATATAAATAGCTGTATCCTGACAAGTTCAAAAAGTTTCACTTTATTGCATCTGCATTTTACCATTGTTTTATCTTTGTCACTTCAAGGCATTGCTCTCCAGATTGCTGCAGATCCACAGAGATAAGAATAAGACACTTAAAGAGTGGCAAGAACAAGTACAGGTGGGTTCTGATTTGTTATGCTGCAGTCCTTATAAATGCTGTTTGTCTGACTGATGTGCTTGCCAGAAATCATCTCCATATTTTGTTTCAGGAAAGCTTGTTAGAGGTAATAGACCACATCCTTGGAATCTTCACTCTTCAGAAAAGGAGGCTATTTGGAGCAGTGAAATAAAAAATGGTGACAGACATCCTAAGGCAAAGATACCTTCTGAGCTCTAAATATGGCTTACCAATGCACATGCACATGCCTAGTCATAAGGATCCTCTTCCTCCCCCGAGAAAGTACATTGGAAATTGGTCAGCAGGAATCCAATGGAATTGAGTGACTATTCAGCCAGTGCCTTCTGGCCCTGCATTTGCACTGACTGATCCATTTCATTCAGTTACAAGTGGTCATGAGATGAAGCCATATCTGGAACAGACTTCTAAACACATTGTGTATTGTTCTCACTTTTAACTCTAAATCCTAATTCAGCTCTTCAAAAATATATGTGTTAATACAATCTAGAGTAAAAGTTTCCAGTTGAGGCATATAAGAATTTTGTCTCGCCCTGCTCCAGAAAGTTTCACTTCATCACACTGTCACAGTAAGAACTAACAATATATTTTACGATAATTGCAAAAGAAATTCTTACATAAACTCTAAAAATGTTACTTCCACCTCTGTATCTGTCTCAGTTTTTTCACTTCTAATGTTTGGAACTCATGCCAAGACTGTCCAAGCAGTCTTCCCCAGAACTGAGGAGTGGACAGTTTAGTATTGAAATCAATATTTTAAAAGTGGAGAGAAAAGGAAGTTGCCTTCAGATAATCACAAAACACAGTATCAGCAGCAGCTGCCTGAAACAGAAATGGCTAATTACTTACTAACTGTTATGCTTTAGTGTGTAAAATAGTCCCTACACAAAACCATATTCAGTGGCAGAGGCAGGTCCAAATGCTTCTATAAATCAACTAAATTCCATGAATTGCTGGAATGTAAATGGGGAAGATGACATGAATTACAGTCTAACAAGGGTATTGAATCCTTAAATGAACTTCATACTCACATTTTTAATGCAGAAAGCTGAAACCAGGCATAATAAAAATAATTAAAATGAGGTTTTGAATACATTAATCTAGATGAAAAGTGCTTTAAAGAACAAGTGAAGCAGAAAAACAGACAGAATGTGTATGGCATTTACTTTACAGCAATCCTTTGCTGCTGCTATTATCTGTTACCATTAGTAAAACTTGAAAAAGTAGAAGAAAGAAAAAAAAGCTTTAAAATATTTTTATTACATTGAAATTCAGGAAAAAAAAAAACATGGAACAACTGCCTTGTAACCAGTGATAACTGCATTCTATCACAGGCTGAGTCATTCCTTAGAGAAACAGGTGAGGGAAGAAATAAAAGGACCCAATGACAACAGTGGTACTGGCAAGCCATTAGACTTTATGGAATATAACTACAAGGTAGATACCTACAAGAGACTACAAGGAAAATGTAAAATATCAGTACAATCTTCAGATCACGAAAAGGAATAGCGAGGGCTTTCTTAGTTCAGAAGCTCTAGTGTGAACAGAGATCCTCTCTGGAGCACTGCTGTCTGCAGCACTGAGACCACTTATATTCAGACAGGAAACAGAACTGATGATACCATTCAAGACCAGAAGGATCATCTAATGAGCCAACAATCAATGCTGAACACTGCCAGGGTGGCTGGATTTCAGGTTTAGACTTAAATGTCTACCATCTAGAAATTGTCCTTTTAGTCATACAGGCGTCCTTTAGATTCAGCCCTACTACTTTTCTGTAGTCTGAGTCTGTATTTTAATTTCAAAGCAGTTCAGTTCTTTTCTATCTCAGTGAAGAAGCTGTTGTAAAGCAGTACTGTAGTAAAAAAACACACTACATAGTGCTCAGAAGAAGCCTGTGTGTACATCTCTATATACACGTTTGTGTATCTTAAATTTGCCCTCCCCAGAAGACAATGTCAGAAGTAAGATTCCCCTTCTAAATTCATACATTTCATCTTTCATTTTGTATCTATGAATAGCTTAACCCTCAGCTGCTCTTAGTTTCTGTTCTTAGAATAGCTGGTAGCTAAATTATGAGAAAATCAGGATGTCAATATGTGTATTTCTTAGGAGCATTCAAGCCAGACACGTGATTTCTAATTTAAGGCCATCATGATCCTAAAATAGAAACCTCCTCAAGCTCTGCCAGATCTGAATAAGTAAATTGTTCAATTCACTTATTTCTAGGCTGACCTGAGTGAGTCAGATATTTTAAGAATATCAAGGAGGAAGCAAAAGCTAAGACTATTCTAAACTCCCCTATGATACTACAGCAGTGTATTTCAGATTTCTAAAATTTCAAATCAGAGCTTTCTTGAATATGCACTAAACTTACAATAATTTATTCTGTTTATAAACAAATATCCATCTAAACATAATAATATGACCAGCAGAGAAGCTGGCCTCACTATGAGGTGAAATGAGAACAGGAGTCAGGACAGTCAGGATATCTGCTCTCACACTGATAGTGTGGGAGAAAAAGCTGGGGGCTGATGAGAAATTAAGTCAGGGAAACAGAAGGGGTTGGGAGCTAAAAGAACTTGTCTGAAGCATTCATCAGATGGGAAAGAAGTGGGGTAGCTGCTGCTCCTAGAAGTATCTAGAGTGAGACTGGTGCTCTCTGTATATTATAGGACCAACATAGAAAAGAAAATGAATTTTATATTTTTTTATTATATGTTACTGAAACACCTTTGTGTACTATTTTAGAAGTAGTGGTGGTAAAACAGTATAGCAACAAAGCAAAAGAGGCAATTTTTAAATAAAGATGTAATCTCTCCTGCTCAACCAACTGGAAAAAAAAGCAGATAAAAGATTTGACACACAGAGGGTTTCATAAAAGGTCTGCAAGTCCAAAAGATATCTTCTTTTCCCCTCTCTATCAGCTGTCTTAGTAAAAGATGCTACCTTTCACTACAAACTTTATCCTTTTATTGCTGTTGTCTGAACATCCTTGAACATGTATGTTTGAGAATTTTCTTGTAAAAACATCAGTTCTACACAACACATCTTAAACAGCAATATATCAATATGTCTGTTATGAGGAATATGCCCAAAGGTATTTTTTTTAAGTAGACATAATTGAGTTATGGGTCTTCAAAATATCTTTTTTTTTTTTTTGCCTGAGGTCTAATATTATTTGAGGTCTGTAAATTCATTCCTGATTTACATAGGATACTTCTTTTTAAATCAAGGAATATCAGAAATTTTTAGAGTACATATCAAAGTACAGCTCTTTAGCTCAATGTTTTATTACCAGTTGTGTATGTTATCCTTTGCTATCCCAAACTATAACAGGCTCTGAAGCAATGCAGGGCAGAGGGAAAGAAGGTTACATATTGATTGTAAACAACTCGGTTTAATAACCAAGTTTCCCAGTTCATACTTAAACATGCATTGACAAAGTTTTAAAGGAGAAAAACATCTAGTTTCCTTCAAGCATTAACATAGTTAATGCTTACCTGTTTTTTCTCAATCATAAGTTTAATCGTATTGTAGGAAATTAACATTTTAAGGATTTTGTAGTTTTCAGGCTGTATGCCTCTCCAGCTAAGCATTTGTTTGCACATTGAAACATTTAGTTGAAAGATATGCTGAAGTCTTCTGAATTGTTACTGCAAATTTACTGTTTTCAAAAGGAGCTGAAACCCAGAAATGCCAGTAGAAACCTTTTGGTACTTCTACTCTGGCAATTACTGCCATAAGAAAAGACAGATACATTTGTTTCTGCCTTCAGCTGCTGCTTGGAAATCTGTTTCTGTTTTTACTCACGTATTTATAGATCTTTAGCTAAGTCGTTACTCTGAGTTTCCATAGTGATAACTGAAATATGTATTAACACCAAACCTCAAGGCATATTTATGGCTGGCAATGCTTCATAAATTACTTTTTTCAAGAGCAGCTTCTCAAAACATATTTGCTCAGTTCAGTTCCTCACTTGATTTGTGATAGATACTTTTGATATAGCTGTATTTATCTAAGACAGATATTTTTCCCTCTGCAAGATTCAGCATGTTGATATTACTTCTCTTTTTTATCTATGCTATCAAAAGGTCTGAAGAGATGAAGCTTCTGAATTCAGAATGTTATCTTTAAAATAAAATCACACTTTTAAATTTGCCTTATTTTCAATTAAACCTTCCTTAAATGAAGCACCATTAATGAACAATATAAAAAACATCACAGGTAACCTATCTGTATTCATAATCCTGAGTTTTTGAACAAAGAACCTATTTCTCTGGTTGCCATCAGATTAGGAAAGAATCACCCATTCATATGATCTTCCTAATCAGACAAGCTGAGCTGCAACTCATCAGGAATACCCAGAACATCTCTTCCTGAAAAAAAGTTCTGGGCCAGAATTTTCCCATTCTGCTCATTTTTCTCAATATATTTATCTAAACACTCTATTAGTCTGCTCTGGGATGCCTTAATGTCATGGAAAAAAGAGAAAACATCAAATCCAAAATATTTTTTATTAGATAACTCAAAAAAAAAAAAGTGCTTGGGTTTCTTGTTTGTTGTGTTTGGGGTTTTTTTTAGTAGATGTTTGAAAATCTAATACACTGACAGTCAAAGAGAATGTTTCCAGGAAATGTCTGAATGAATGAATGAATGACTAAACAAATTTCCTCTTCATTTCTGGTAATTGCTTCTGTGAAGACAGCTGAATTAGAGGTTATTGGATGAAAATGTTTCACTGTTTATTTCAAACATATTCAGGGCTGGCCTCTGTTGTGTACCAAGGAGAACTGTCATGCATACAAATACAAGGTGACAAACAATGACCAAAACAGGCCTAGAGAAGGACTTGAGCCTGAATTAATGGAAGTGCCTATGTGGTCCCTATTTTACTCCGCTTGCAAGCAGGACCGTGCTTTAATTCCTTATTTGCCTCCTGGATCTGCTGGTCATTTAAAGAAGGAAGTGCTTACACTCAACAAACTGCATTTTCATTCAGCTGTTTTGATGCAGTATAAAGTAGTCCCTCATTAACTGCAGGTGTCTGTTGTGTGCCATAATCCTGTCCTCCTTTCTTATCCCCATACGCTCACATGGCAACAGCTACAAGCACAAAACATCCTTCTCCAACTATTATTGTGTCAACCCACATCTCGAGGTTCCAACTGCTGGGCATCCTTTTTCATCATTCTTATCTTAAATAGCATTTTGTATTAGCTTAGCTTTTCATGGATCTTAGCAGTTCAAACAGTTGGGTTTTAAATTGTGTTTTTCCCCCATAACAGTGGAGAGTGCTGCACAAGGAGAGTGCCCTCTGCAGTCATTCTTTGCATCTTGTGCTGTTCTGGTCTCCAGTCATCTCAGCTAGGACTGGGAGAAAATGTGTGACTCCTTCTCTTGTTCTGTTCTATCATGCCAGCTCTCAAGGCCCCAAAGCTCAGAGGCTTTAGCTGCAGAGCTGACTTGAGCTCAGGCTGTTTCCTTTGATCCTTGGCTATGTGATGCTGCTGATATGCCTCTGCCCAGACTGCTTCATGCTGATCCTGACCCTGACCCGGTGTGAGTGGGACGAAGCCAAAGCCTAACACTCTTCAATGTGATTTCACAATTGAGACATAGCCAGAAGAAAATGAGCTAGTAGCTTATTGTGTCTGTGTGAGACAATGACTCTTATGTCCCTCTCCTAGGCCAGCAGCAGGCAGGAATATGGGATAGCTACAACCCTCTGGAGATTGCAGGAGCTGCCCCTTGCCCTGCTGAGCTCGTCACGCTCTGTGCCTGGTGTGTGCACTGAGAGTCACTGACCTGCCTTAAGGATATAAAGACAAGCACAGTGCACCCTCAGAGTCACCTTTGAAATTTATGCAGAAGAAAAAGTTAAATTTGTGTTGTCTAGCAAATATTAGCACTACTTCAGTGCTTTTCACCCATAATTGTTTGGGGTTTCAAAAAGTAGGGTATAAATGAGATTACTGAGTGAAGCATGTTGCATAAGTTTTCATTTAATCATGATTTGCTTCAGTCCAACCCGCTCTCTGTGTCACTGCGGAGATTAGTTTTTAGTACTGAAAATATGGGCCTGAATGTATTTACACACAAGCAATTGCTAAGGGGCAATGTGATCCTGTACATTAGCAATTCTCTGGAAACTGCCTGTTTGTAAATTTCTGCTTTCAATGAAAAAATGAGGTAGCTTGTTATTTTCTCATTAAGGGGTAAGCTACTTCAACTTATTTTCTGATTGCCTGTTTATAGCTACCAGCCTGCAGTAACTTGTCATCTAGTAATTTCCTACTGTGTCATCAGTCTTCATAAATATTTTGATCCTCAAAACACCTGCTCCTCTATTATCTAATAATATGCAGACCTCTTTCTTGAAAGAAAAGATGGACTATTTCCCTTTTTTACCCTTCCTAAAAATAAAACTCTCCAGAGCTTTCTCTTTTGCTGTGCTCATTCAGAAGCAGAGGGCATAAGATATAGTGGCATCCTGAAAATAGGAGTTCTCTTTACAGCGTGATGGAGACAGGATATTATAGTAGCCCACTATAAAATGCTGTGCACAAAATCAAGGGTGTACTGGATGTGATTGGGATGGAGTTAACATTCTTCATTTAGTGCTGCCTTTTCGATTTGCAGCTAAAACGATGTTAATAACACACCAGTGTCAGCTTTTGCCAAGTAGT
This sequence comes from Leptocoma aspasia, assembly GCA_013399835.1. NCBI lineage: Eukaryota > Metazoa > Chordata > Aves > Passeriformes > Nectariniidae > Leptocoma > Leptocoma aspasia. The sequence continues at coordinate 2,816,588 of VXAX01001641.1, read as the reverse complement.
CCTTTGCACAGAGTCAAGACTTTCTCTGGTACTCATTCTGCCACACCAGGGAATAGGCTGGAGGAGGTCACAAGAAAGAGAGGGACACAGCCAGGCCAGATCACCCAAACTGATTGAAGGAACATTCCACACCATACAGCATGATGTGCAGCCATAAAAAAAATAGTGGTCTGGTCTTTCCTGTGAAGACATTTCTTGAAAACTGGTTGATCTTCTCATACAAGTGGTGAATGACAGTTTTGCATCACTTGTTTTGGGTTTTGCCAACTTGTTGGCTGGTAGGTTGTTTTTTCGTTTAGGGGCTTTTTTTTCTCTTTCCTTCACTTATTAGGGTTTGACTGAAACCCACAAGTTTCCCTGCTGTTGCTTTTCTGAATTTCTACCCCAGCCCATTGGGAGGGGTGATAACAAGTGTTTCAGTGGGTGTCTCATTGCTGTCTGGGGTCAGTCAACCACAAAGGGACAATTGCTATTGTCTTTTAAACTGACAGAAGCACTGCTACGTATTTTCCTATAAATGGTGCTAGGAAGGCAAACCGAAAATATGGAAAGCTCATCACCACCTCCCTTTTCTACTAAGACTGGATAGATCACAAAGGTAAATTAGAACAATCTTTCTTTCTTCCTACAATAATTTTGCCTCATTTAAATTCTTTTTTCCAAAAGCTTCATGTCTCCAGATACAGGAACAAGCCTGAGTATTGACTGGAAATTTGAATATTCACCAAATCCTTGCACCAAAAATTTTGCTCTCGTGTTTAAAAAGGAGCAATTTGCCACTAGACATCCATTTCATTTTAAGTACTTTTTTTCTCACAGTCTTTCTAGTCAGCAGATTGATTACTTTCAGGGTAACTAGCCCAAGTTAGACCATGAAAATATAAGATCTCCAGCATTTCTAAGGCATGTCTCCGTAAATTACATAAAAGAAGAGATTCGTCCTGAAAATAAGGTTTTTTTCAAACAAAGGAAGTATGGCAAAAATGTTTTATGTATATGCTTTGCTGAATTGAAAAAGAGACCATTGATGCAAATTAAAGGGAGAAAATGTTGAAGCAGTGTATGGAACGGAACAGAACGGAATGGAATGGAATGGAATGGAATGGAATGGAATGGAATGGAATGGAATGGAATGGAATGGAATGGATGGGATGGGCAATGTCAGTTGGAAGAGACCTACAATAATAATAATAATAATAATAATAATAATAATAATAATAGTAATAATAATAATAATAATAATAATAATAAGAAGAAGAAGAAGAAGAAGAAGAAGAAGAAGAAGAAGAAGAAGAAGAAGAAGAAGAAGAAGAAGAAGAAGAAGAAGAGACCTACCTGGCTCCAGAACTGAACCCTGAGGAGCACCAGAGATGACCAGACACCAGCCAGATGAGGCCCCATTCACTACAACCCCTTGGGCCTGACTGTCCTCCAGTCTTCACCCAGTGCACTGTGCTCATCTCACAGCTGGACAACTTATCCAGAAGGGTGCTGTGAGGGACAGGATCAAAAGCCTTACTAAAATCCAGAAAACTATCTTCTGCTGTAATTTTGTCCATGAGGTTACTGACCATGTCATAGAAGGATATCAGATTAATTAAGCAGGGCTTTCCTTTTGTGACCCAAGGATGAGTGTGCCTAATGATTGCATTATTCTTTAAATATTTTTCAGTAGTACCCACTATGATCTTCTCCATAATTTTTCCAGGAACTGAGGTTAGACCAATGGGTCTGGATTCCCTGTAGGGTATGTGTGTGTGTGTCTGTGTGTGTGTGCATGTGACAAGGGGGGGGGTTACTCTTGGACATTTATGAATTTTCACAGCTTACATATATGTGAGTATAATTTATTAAAGTAATAGTTTGTTTATTTAAATCCAAAGGAAGTAGCAATTTCCAAATATAGGTCAGAACAAAATGCTACAGAGATGTGAGCAGTCATTCCTTTGTGCCTGCCTCATCCCTAGATAAAATTTTATATTACTATCTTTTCATATTATTCAGGGTATCAGGAATAACCATTATCTATTATGAAAATAACATTCACCAAGCCATAACCAGAGGCATAATCTATATTATTTTTTGACAAATAAGTTGAAAATATATTTCCAATTGATGACAGAAGTCTCAGCAGCAATTTTTTCTCGTGATATTTCAATACAGTAACCTGGGATGATGGAGAGTTTTATAATTAATGTCAGTTATGCTGGACATACTCTGATAAGAAATGATGGGCTTGCCATTTACAAACATCAAATTTTACGAGCTGGAAATGAAATGCAGTCAAAACAGGCCAACAGACCAAAAAGTGATATAAGCTGTAATTTTGTGATAGTTTATCTTCTGCTGGCAAAGCAAAAACTGTTCCCAGAGGAGCTGAATAATGTTGTGGGATTGGTTAGGAAAAGGCAAAAAACACTGCAGCAATTATCACTGGGTTTAGAGTTACATATTCCTTGTTTGGAAAACAAAACAAAAAAAGTTTTAGCTTCATCTTTCTGCTGTAACTGGAGAATATATTCACCAAATTTCCCCAACAGAAAATTGAACAGAACTTTTGCAGAAAAATGATATAAAAAGGATCAACAGAGGATGCTGTAGCAATCTCTTGACAGTGAACAGAAGAAAAGTCAAGACAAAGGCATTTAGATATTTTCAGCATTAAGTTTTATGGGGTTTTTGTATTGACTATAAAGCAACAGGCTTCCTGTTTCCACATTGTTCACTGCAACTAGTGAAAAGACTGTCTCTTCTGTCCAGACAGGGAAAAAAACCAAAAAGGCAATATGATACCTCACATCCAAAGTGTTTCATGGAAATAAAGCACAAAAGAAAAATTCAGGAATGTTCTTAAGAATTATGACATCACCAAGAAAAATGAGGGTGATGCATATAAATTTGTACCTTGATGCTTGCAACCTAAATGTTATGAAATGCACTATTTTCGTTTCAACGAAGTGCAGCATTAAAAATGTCTTTCTCCAAGGTCAATACATTTTGAATCTGTCATCAGAGTTTTTATGAAGATGAATGTTTTCACCTTACAAGTAAATTCACAGAGATAGAAATAACATTGCAAAAAAAGGTGAGCAAAAAGGGCCAGATCTTCTCACTAAGTGCTTTTTTCAGCACTATTGCTCTGCTGCCTTTGAGTGCTGTTTGCAATTTGAAATTCAGAGGGTTCTAGAAAGGTGTTAAAGCCATCCTGGTTGCTTTGAAATTAGTTATTTAGTTCCTGGTCCCTGCAGAAATGTAGCATGATCTCTGAACACAGGTTTTGCCATACTCCTTCATTTTTCCTCCACTTTTAAAGAAATTCAGTGTTGATGAAAACACTACTAAATGCAATAGCTAATTTGGCACACCAAAAGCAGGTTTAAAAGTAAGTTTTCTAAATCTACTTATACTTGCAATTTGGGAATCTTCATATTATTCCTAACAACCTGATATAATTAATATCTTCATATCTATATTTTGAAACCAAAGCATCACACATCTTAAATTCTCTCATACAGACCATATATTTTAAGCGTATTACATATCTTGGGCAAATAATCTACTTTTCTACTATGTAAAGCATACTACTACAAACCCAGATCTTTAAATAAGATTATCAGTAAGTCATGAAAGTAAATACATAAAATAAAGTAAACCAAAATGAAATATAAGAAAATAAATTTTGCCAGGGAAAAAGAGATAATTTTCCTAAGATCATAAGATCATTTAGATATTCTGCAGGCAATAGAGTTAGAGCTGTGAATTATCAAGGCTTTTTTGAAATCTGAAGCAATTGGCCCTGAAAGAGGGGATATCAGGAAACACCTAGAAAATTATGTGTCATATCCTATTAATCTACTGAGCAATGTCCTAGCATAATGTGGTGGGTTGATCTTGGTTGAATGTCAGGTACCCACCCAAGCCACTCTGTCACTCTCCTCCACAGATGGACAGGGGAGAAAAAATATAATGAAAACCTTAAGGGTTGAGATAAGGGCATGGAGAAATTACTTACAGTCGTGGGCAAAACAGACTCTGCTTGGGGACATTTAATTTATTACCAATCAAATCAGATAAGGGAAGTGAAATCTCAACCACCACTTCTTCCCAAACCCATCCTTCTTCCTGGGTGCAACTTAACTCCTCATTTTCTCT